>SZWC01008029.1:13857-84646 GCA_023375785.1 Penium margaritaceum
TATATATATATCTATATCTATATCTATATCTATATCCATATCTATATCTATATCTATATCTATATCTATATCTTTATCTATATCTATATATATCTATATCTATATGTATATATGATGGCACATCATTTGCAAGCATTTGCAATGGATTATGTGGAGGTGGTTTGTGTTAGGTGGAGTTTTTACATGGATAGCATGACTTCTGCAATTACATGCCAATGAGAATGCGGCGACATATGCAGAATATTTGGGCGTGGCTCGGGCAGGATAGATAAAAGAAAAAAATGCAGGTAAGTGCGGTCGTCCTCACGGGGCAAATTTCCAGTCAAGGGTGAGTTTCATTTGTGCAAATCTGTGTATGTTCACAAATTCATACTAGGTAGTCAAACGATTTAACACATTGGGCCACACCAAACATACCCTTAATCACTTTCACAATGGTCTTCATTTACGATTCCAATCTCTCCAATCAGAGCATTCTGGGAAAACCACTTGACCCGAGTTATGGTTAATCACCTCAATTTCACAAACTCTTTTATCAGTGTATCAATAGGTGTATTCTTGCATGCAAGCATATTTCACAAAACATCCACATGAATGCATGTGAGCAAAGCCCATTTGGAAATTTTCTGTAAATAATGAAAACTATAATGAGCCCTATGTGATATATAGTAGTTTCTGTGAAGCATCCATGTTCACTAGGTTGTTCACTTTCCAATACACTTGTTGATACAAAGTTTGAGGGGTGAGGAAATTGGTCATATATGCTTGACCCTTTATTCGATCCACTCAAATGCAAGATCTGAGATTCAGACATTCAACCAAGGCCACTGCGCCTATCCTATGCATGCTTAGAATGATAGATGGAACAATGGTTTACCGAGATCATTTGGATTGGATCGATAGGAACCATCAGTTGACAATGGGTTTCAGAGTGACCAAAATGGCTGCCTGGGTACCGGCTGCGCACAATGGCTTGAGAGACCTTCGGCGGTCTTGGCCCGGATTGTTGGCGCTTCATCCGGTGTTTGGTGGCGTTGTGCCTCGAGAGGGGTCGGGGCAGGCGCAGCGAGGCTGACCAGCCGGGGTGGTCGGCGCGGGCAGTGTCCTTTTTTGCGCAGCGGCTATCCGTTGCTGAGATTCGGCAGCAGTGTCATGTGCTTCGGGACTTCAGCTAGTTGCGTGGTGGACTGGACCCGGCGCTGGGCAGTGTCACGCCTGTTGAGCTGCTGCGGCCGTGGCCCCTTGGCCCTGATACGATGTCTGACCTTTGCTACACTGTGCCGTTGGACAGCAAGGAGAGACTCCTCCTTCCTTGACGCTTGTTTCCTTGCTTTCCGCCTCGTCTTTCTTGTACCGTGGGTGGCGGCTTTTGCATGTTTTCATACCCCGTAGATGTGCCGGTCAGGGGCGGCATTTGCTTGTTCCTTCTTATTAATCAAGATTTACCTAGGGAAAAAAAAACTTCCTAACAGAGAGAAGGGATGCAAACATGGACCGGCACAAGTATTTGGTAGAAGAGCGGCACAATAGAGTGCAGGAAGAAAGAGAATAAAGGACTAGTATTCAAGAAGTTGAGAGAATCTGCTCCCCCTCTAATTGTTTGATGTACAAAGATCAGACAACGCGAGAGGGCCCAAGGGCCATGGACTTTTTGTTGGGCGAGACAGGTCTGCACCCGGCGTAATTCAAAATGCAAACACCCTGACCACAAGCCAAAGTCTCATATCACTCTGCATTGCTGCCGAAACCATGCGATGGAGAGCCGCTGCGCAAATAGAGTAACTGCCGGCGTCAACTACCCCGGTTGGTCTGCCTCACCGGGCCAATCCCGGCCCTTCTCCAAACACAAAGCAGCAAGTCAGCCGATGAAGTGCCAGGAATCTGGTTCAAAGTACCAAAAGTATGTGTGTGGCCTCAAACTTGTTCTTCGGGGCCTTAGCAGTGAGTGGCCCTCGCCCCTCACCTTAGATTCGAACAAGTAAGGGCTATCTTCAAAACCCATGGGACTAAGGAATTCCAAACGAGTGTCTCATGAGTAATCGACACCGAGAGTCATCGTGGCGGGTCACGATGAACCGAGTGTGGGCTCGATCGCGGCTTGCCACGATATCTACCTCCTCGGTCCGCACGAACCGATGGCGATTGCTATCGACAGACGGTCATTTCAAAAAAGCAAAAACTGCAACCCGCACGTGTTTCGCTAGCTTTCATGTTTTGGCAAAACTTTTATCCAGGGCTTTGTAGCACTGCTGTCCTTGCCAAGTGCGTGCATGTTGTGCTGGCGACACTACTGATATTTGCGACCACATCCAAGACTCGTCAGCTTGCCATTGGATGTGGTGGTCCTCAACTTGTCCACGGCTTTATACGTGCCGACGAAACATTCCTTTGCGACCACGTTGGCATGTCGGCACATTGCCAAGGGCTTGTAATCCGCACCGTCCACTCTGTTTACAGTTGGGATGTCTCATGGAAGGAGGTAGATCAGGGGAGGGTTTCACAGCGCCCACAGTTGAGTTTGTGAATTCAAATTCACCTACAAAGTTGAGCCTGATCGGTTGGGATGTTACCGTGTATCCCATTGGTTCAGGCCCTCAACTGTGGGGTCTTTACTGAAAATACGACCAGGAGTCTCTTAACTCGAATGCGTGGTTTTCTGGTCGCAAAAGAAACTCGAAGTTAAGTTTCACCTGCTTATACTAATCCAATAACAATTTTGCCTTGCATTTATTTTCAGAACAAAAGTCACAGAATACTTTCACAAGTTTGGGGGTGTTCGGTAGTTTGTAACAAAAGTGTATTGTAATCTAATGCTTGCGACACAAACTATAGAGTTCAACGTATGACCGATCAAAACAACATGGCAGAAAGGTTAGCGGCGTTCTAGCCGATCACATCAGTGATACTGACACTCGCTCGTGCAGCGTCCTATCGATCGCTGATCGGATTGAAGCCGCACCGCTCGGTAACCGCAACCGATACACCCTTTTTGCCGGTCTCGTTTGGAATTCCTTACATGGGACTTGCCTGATGCCAAAAGGTTGCCCCCCTGGACTTCACAGCCCAATGCCTCCAAGTCATCTAGTCACAAGCCTCTGAGAACAATGCGCTGCCGACCATTCTCACCTCCTCTAGCCACCAAACGCATTTGAGGTGAAGGAATTTGGGGATAACTCTTTCATGGAGACCTCGCTCTGAGGACTATCACAGTACTTTGTAGAGGGGAGGCTGGCAATGGCAGTGGCAATAACTGTTAGTTCCTCCACTGCTTCCTCCCAGAGAGGACAAGACATCTCCATCTCCTTCGCCCCTGGGAGGAAGCGGCCATAGGGATCAACGAGATGTTGAAACATGAGGAGCATGAGCAATTCCGCCTCCAAGCCCTGCTCTTGCATGGTGTGGCCTGACGATACCCCATCCATCATGGTGTGCCCTTGGTCATCTACAAAGAGGCCAGTCCCTCCCTCAACAAACTTGAACTACGCCTGGAGCCTCGCCAGCCTTTGAAGTGAACAATCCTGGGATTCCAAAAGGGCCTCCACAGCCCCCTGGACCCTCAACACCTTCAGCCAATCCGGATTGAAGAGCAGTGCACGCATGGAGAGGCGAGCCCAATGCACAATGCAAAGGCGAAGCATCATTGTTGCCAGGGACTACTCGAATTGCGACAACAGTTCCATCTCCCGGGTCTGCTCCAACAACAACTTCTCTCCCACCCTCTCTGGAAAATCTCAGACCTGACTAGGCAGCACAGGAACACCACACCTTTTGGGACCGATGGAATTCCTACCAACAAGTGAGGGACAAGCCGGACCGTCCTAGAACAAACACCTTTCTGGCTAGATTGGTAGCACTGTCTGCTTGCGACCCAGAGCATGGAAGAGATGTATGCAGTAAGGGCGTCTTGTTCCAAAAGATTGTGGTGTCATCCTGGAAAGCACTGGCAAGCCCCGAAGCCACACTCCCCCTGACCCTACAACTCCGCAGCTCCCACATCCTAGGCTGGCAGAATGGCCAGTAAGAGTACTGGACCTAACTGGTTGAGAGCAACTAGTTTCAAATGTGGTGAAGATTGAGATCGAAAACTCGTGCACTTGCAACAACATGTCTTAAATTGTCCATCTCAGACCCCACCCACCCCCCCCGGCCCAGCCCCCCAAAATGAGTCTGGAGTGTGGAGCGTGGAACTCCATTCTCACCGTGGTTTAGGTGCAATGTTGACTTTACATTCTTCATCATGCACTATCGTACGACGGATTTCATTCAGCCCTCACGCTTTCAACCACACTGACCTCATGACGCATGACACTGTCAGTGGGTTCTCTTGAGTGATTTCCAGTTGACTGGATTTCTTGGAAGTCGCCACCTTGTACCACTTTCTAGGACAGTGCCTACTCTGTGGTGCCTATGGGTCCAAGTCTGGATTGGATTCAAGATTAATTAAATTTTGATTATAAAAAAACATTCCAAGCCCTCGGTTCTCTTGTTTCCCCGGGCCTTCTCCCTTTAAAAGCAATTGTGGCTTAGGGGATTCCTCTGGAGGCTTGTTGCCCGCCCCCACGGGCAACGCTTCCTCTTCTGGCGTGGGAGGGCACTTTAGCGCGAGTAGGCAAGGCTTCTGTTCAGTCAAGCGCTCAACTTCCGCCCAACCAGTTCTTTTACCCTGCCCCCCCCAGTGATGTACAATGGTGAAGGCCAGCGTGGAGCGACATGTTTTGGACTGAGAAGTACAGTTGAGCAGAGTGGAAAGCGGTTCACCCAAAGCACGACATGTTTCAACATCACACCGAGGTTCTTCTTCCGTGGATGCATGGCAACTTGTTGGTGACCAAAAATGCAGGGAAAATGAACAATTGTTTGCTGGCTACACATGGTGACCCATGCTGGCATGTGCCTCAGTGGCCATCATCTGCGGGGAAGCAACGGGCAGCAGGAGCTAGATGCAGCAGGCAGCAATGGGCAATGGAACAAAGCAGGCACCAGTGGGAAGCAGCGGTAGTGAGGGTGATGCGAGTGAGCTAGGGAGGCCCATGGACTTCCACAAAATTCAACAGATAAAAAACTGCATTCATCAAACCCATGGAGGACATACTGTAACGTTGCTCGGATGACGTGTTTGCTGATGCGTTGGATGCACTGCACAGCATGCTTTGTGACTCACATGGCGATGATGTGTCCCTCATTGTTGCACTGCAAAGTGACTCCACTGTTGCAGTCACCCATGCCATTCCACCCACTGCAATTCCTGTGCCAGATCTCCTGAAGGCTCTCAATTATGGGAACTACATTTAGGGGAGAGGTGCACAATGACAGACTCGCTTTGAGGACAGTGATACTCACCCATGTGACCAAATCTTTTTTGAGTCATGACGCTAGTGATGTCAGGTTTTAGGAAAATTCTAGCTCTACTAAGCTTGCTTCAAGCATGAAGGAGGTAACACCATGGACTGGACAAAATATGCTGTACAAAACAACCTACACTGTGACCCACGCTACGCTAGGGTGGGCATAACCCCAACAAAAATTTAAGCATCATGAAATACCACCACAAGCGCAATTGCTCCCAGCGACCAAGGGGGGCTGGCCCTAGCTAGGAAGTTCTCCAACAGAGCCTCATCCACCTCTGCATGACGCATGGCATGCGTCATGGAGAGGTGGATGGTCTGGAATCAGATGACCGTCCACTAGCGCCAATGAAGCCAGGGCGCTTTTGGAGACCTTAACATATGAAGCAACATTGCATCCATGACCACAACGCTTTCCATCTCCTTTTTCAACACCATCGGCACATTGCAGCTATGGGTGTCTCACTATAGAACCAAGTCCCCCGCACGCCTGCCCCTCATTCCTCCCCTTCATTGTCCAATTGCCAGAACATTGCACTTGACAATGAAACGGCAGGAGTCAAAGGAAAACATGGTGAGGTAGCCACACATGTGATGCAGCCAGACACTGTATTGCCTATGGATACTGCTATGGGGCTGTTAATGTTTGCAAGCAATCAGGTACAGCAACCTGTATCATGGACCATGATAAAGACGGGATTTTTTGGCCCTTGAGCCCGAATAAAAACGCCCATTTTTTAAAAGGGTGTTTTTATTCGGCCGTTTCCATCTTTTTCAGGAGGGGGGTCGAACCTGGGCCTCCCAGTTTGCGACTCCCACCCCAGAAAGAAGAAAAAGGGGGAGGGTGGATGTGTGTGTGGCTCACAATTAGTGATGTGATGTGACTCAAACATGGAGGAGGACAATGGGTTGTTCATTGTTTTGTATGTATGTTGCAAGAGAGTGGTCGCATACCTCTGTTTTTACACCTTTCAAATTTCTCCCTCCCACTGATTCCCCCCCCTCTTTTTGCCTCCCTTCAACACCCCCCCTCACCCCCTCCCAGACCACCCGTTTTTAGTGGTCTGATGAAAAAGGGATTTTCACCCCTCACATGGCCCGAATAAAACGCCCATTCTATTTGGCCGAATTGATTGGGTGCCCGAATAAAATCAAGGTACCATGATTCATGGTATTGACAACCGTAGTACACGAGCACTGCAATATTCGGCACCACCGATATATCCTACTTCCCCCGAGGTAGAGGCGTTAAACGGTTCAGATTCTCAGTCAGGAAGCGGTTCGGATAACTGGAACCGACTGAGAACCGGTTGGTTTCAGTTCGGCCGAACCAATTGCATGAACCGGATGAACCGGAACCAACGGTTCACGGTTTGGTTCCATGCCCCTTCTTGTATTTCGGTTTGGTTCTGTTCTGTTCGGTTTAGAGGGTTCTTGACGGGCTGAACCGGCTGCGAAGAACCAAATGGAAATCTGTATGTTTCCTTGAAAAATGTGATGTTTGTGAAAACGTCATGATATTGTAGGGTTTTGGTCTACTTCGACCTGTATTTCCAGCCTATGCCAAACGGTTCACAACAGGATATAAACGGAAAGCACCGGCTGGAAAAATGTGTCCTCACTTGCGCTTAAACGTCTTGCTGCCCTCGCGCGTCAGTCATGGAACCAATCAATGACGCGCTCCCACGTCTTTCTTCTCGAACAGAAACTACGCACCGTACGTGTCTACACTTTCGTTTCTCCAAAAAAAATACTCGCAACATGCATGTTTGCATGATCGACCAATACCCTGTGGGCTAACCTGCACACATAATGCTCTCGAACATCGATACACGTGACGACTTCCTTTTTCTTATAAAAAAAATAGCCGATTATTGGTTGTCCGTGCACGATGGACAAGGCAAATCACGCCTGGGACAGAGCGCATGGAATGACCGGTCATCAGGGCGTCACTAACCGGTATACGGCATGTCCAATGCTCGGGCGAACGTTCAGGCTGACGGTGGCGTGACCGTTTGCCCTCGTCCGATGAACGCATCATCCGAGCGGAGTTATGTTCGTGCCAGCTATGTGTCTTGTAGTGAGTTCAAGCTGTCTACCGCATGCAAACCGTCCTTTAATTTCTCCTTATTTGACCCGTCAGAAGAGAGTCTTGGCTAACGGCTGAACCTTGTAACGGTCCACATCCGCTGTCCACGACCGCGTCACCATCCTCGACGGGATCCACGTTGCAACATGCACCATCGATCACACCAGTGAACGGTGCGGACTGCGATCATGCCTCTTTGTCGCGCCGCTAGTAAGTATAATGCAAAGCAGTGCCTCGTTTGGCGGTGCGTAGCACGCGCCGCCATAGGACATGCATTGCGATACGCACGGCAAACCCGCGCCATGGCCGAGTACATCCGTCTCTTGCACGTCATTTTCACTTCATTGTGGCAAGTGCTCCCACGTGATCCCAAGTGCGACAACTGATCCAACTGTGATGGTGCTGCAAGAGCAACAAGTGCCGCAAGTGCAACGGTGCTGCAAGCGCGACGAGTGCCGCAAGTGCGACGGTGCTGCAAACACGACAAGTGCCGCAAGTGCAACGGTACTACAAGCGCAACAAGTGCCACAAGTGCGACGGTGGTGCAAGCGCGACAAATGTAAAGAGTCGGCTCCGCGTATTTTTTCAGGAGTCGGTCTTTTCAAGGTGTGAGACACCCATTCTCAAGGTGTGAGACACCCATTCTCAAGGTGAAGCAACATGATGATATCCTTGCTGACTCTGATCACTGGTTGTGCGGGTTTTCTGGTCACCATGGCTGGAGCCAGCAGAGGTAAGCGCCCAGCGAGCGAGACACCCTCCGGCAGTGGAAAGAAGCGTCCAGTGAACGAAGACAAGGCCAACAAGGCAGGTGAGAAACTCATGGATGAGGCATTTGCTGCTGCGACGCCCGGCCAGCGCGGTGACACGCTTGCTACCATGCAGGCCATGAAGAAGACTGCGTCATCCGCTGCCTCAGATTCGGATTCTGAACCTGATGCCGCAGGCGCGGAGACTCCACCACGGTTTCTGCAGCACCCAGGTGAGGAACCTTACTCCCCGAATAATAATGCAGAGAAGGATGCTTCAGAGATGGACGCCGACCAAGATGCCATGAAGGAGCTCGAGCTGGAGGACGAGGACCAAGGTAAGGAAAAAGGGAGCGGCAAGGGGAAGGGGAAGGGGAAGGGGGAGGACAGCGGGAAACAAGGCAAAGAGAAGGGAAGGGATGGAGGGGAGGATAAGGGCGAGGGGAAGGATAGAGGGAAGGACAGGGGCCCCTTGTCCATCATTCCCACTTTGAAGGGGAAGGAAGGAGGGAAGGACAACGAGACAGGTGAAGACAACATGGATTCCGAGGAGGAAAATGTGCAGACTCTTCTGAAGTTCATGTCAAAGAAGAAGAAGGATAAAAAAGGGATTCCTGTACGGAAGGGAGGCCGCAAGGAGACAGCTCCTATTCACAAGGGGTACAAGTTGTCTTACAAGATGACGAAGAAAGGTGAGATGATTCTGGACGTTGAACACAAGAAGTGCATTCAATGTTGTGAGCATATCAACCGCAGCCAGGGCTCGACAACAACTATGAAGAGCCACTACGTTCGCTGCCACCCCAAGGAATTCATCAAGCTTGTGCCGGACGAGGCACACAAGGCATGGGCGGCCATCAAGAAGAGAGATGAGAAGGCGAAGAAGGACAAGAAGCAAGGTAGGGTGGATGTCCTCATCAACACAGGAAAAGGTAAGTGGTCAATGGAACTGTTGAGCAAGAATATCCAAACGTTGTGTTTGAAAACCCCCACCTTGCCCTACTCCATGGTACAGCATAAGGAGTTGAAGAACGTCGCAACAGGGGGCGGTACTCTCAAGGTAAAACCGCCTACTCGTCAGACTTTGTCAAAAGGGGTGCGGCGCTTGCACATCAACAGTTTCCATAAGGTGACAAAGTACCTTGCTTGTGTTCCAGGGAAGCTCTCATACACTGCCGATATCTGGACTGCGCGGAACAACGAACCTTACCTAGGTATCCATGCGCATTGGTAATACCGTGAATGGAGAGTGAGGTCACTGTTGTTGGATCTTGTGCACATGACCGGTGTCCACACCGGTGAGGCAATCAAGGAGTGCCTCAAATAGACCATCTGGAAGAAGTGGCAACTTGGAGGCAAGGTGGGTGGAATCACACTAGACAATGCGTCAAACAATGACAGGGCGATGACGCTCCTTGCCGAGGACCCCGAGGTGGACGTCAACACTGATGAGGTTTTCAAGTGTGTGTGTCATGTCGTGAACTTGGGCGGGCAGACCTTTCTCGAAGACTCAGCGACTAGCGCTTTGGTGAGCAAGGCGCGCACCATTGTGACCCATGCGCGTGCCGGTAGGGCCCGCCGTGAACTCTGGCGTGAGAAGCACCCACGCCATAAGCTTCAGCTCACAATGGACGTGTCGACCGGATGGTCTTCCACGTACAATATGCTGAAGCGTTTGTTGGACAACCAGGTCGTGGCGCAAGCCTACCTGGACGCTGTCAGAGCGGGTAGGCTAGGCACCAAGGAAGCTAGGGAATGTCCCACTGTGGATGTTCTAGAGTGGGGTATGTTGCATGGTTTGATGCAAGCATTGAAGCCATTTGCTGACGTGATTGAAGCAGCTGAAGGTGATAAGTATTGTACCATAAGCAGCTCTATTTTTTGGTACAACCACCTTCTTGACAAGTGCGAGAAACGCCAAGGCTCTGTGGAGATCAGAAATGCACTGAAACTCACACATGCAAAAATGCTTGGATACTACAACGAGACTTCTGAATGGTACATGGTAGCAACCATTTTCGACCCTCGGTACAATGTGCGCTTCTACGAGGCCGACAAGAGTACTGCAGCGACAACGGTGAGTGCTGTTACTAAGAATGTGCGCAGGCTAATCGCTCCTTACTTACACGACGACAAAACAAGGGAGTCTGCGGCTGTTGTGCAGCCGCAGTTGGCACCATCGTCTAGCCTTGCTGCTGCACTTGCCGCAACCGTCAGTGGATATACAGTGGACCGTGAGGATGAGCTGTCAAGGTACATGAAGGAGCCACCATCCCCGTACAACCAGTGCCCCTTGACGTGGTGGAAGGTTAATGGGTACATGTATCCGTGCCTTGCTAAGGCTGCCAGGGATGTTCTTGCCATCCCTGGCAGCAGTGCATCTGCTGAGCGTTCTTTCTCCTCTGCAGGTAGCAGGATCACGCCGCAGCGCCACAACCTGCACGTGAACAACATTCGTGCATCCACGTTGGTGGGGACTTGGCTGCCACTGCTGGAAGCACTGCAAAGGAAGTAGGATGCATGGGACCCTTTGGCCGTGGATGATGTGTTCCATGAGGAGGAGGACCTGTTTGATGAGGATAGCACACTGGATAAGATTGAGGATGAGGATGAGGGGCAGGCGGAGAAGAGGGGTAGTACGTAGAGAGGAGCTTGCCAGGTTGGTGAAGGAGAGCAATATGTACCTCTTGCTTGAGGAAACCAAGATCCTATGTGAGCAGAGTTTTGCACCACTGGTGGAGGCAATGTATGGTAAGATTTTGCATGAGTGCCACAATCACATCGGCATGTACACCATGTAGTAGCTCCAAGAAAAGTGGAAGATATATGAGCTATCCTCCATCTCTACCGTTGAGAAGCTTTGTACATTGGCTCTTTGGAGGAAAAGAAACACTACCACACATTCTCTAGAGCCATGGAGTGCACAAAGGAGGTATTGGAGCTCGTCTACTTGGAATTGAGTGCTCGAAACAGACCTAAAGTTTAAGAGGCAATGGGTGCTTTAAACCTTTCTAGATGATTTGAGCCGTTACAATAGGGTGTCCTTCCTATTGTCCAAGCACTTAAGCTTTAACAGGTTGAAGGAGTTCAAGGCAACGGTAAACAACTATACTGGAATGAAAATCAATGCATTCCACAAATATTATGATGGAGAGTACCTGAGCAAGGAGTTTCAAGACCACCTCATAGCAGCTCGCATGAAGGCGTAGCATACTACACCATACTTGCCACACCAAAATAGTATTGTAAAATAGCCAACCTCATCATTGTTGAGTCTGTGCACTCCATGTTACAAGCGGCTTGGCTCACCTAGAACTTCAAGACTGCAGTAGTGAGCACTATAGTATACATCAAGAACCATAGTCAACCCAAGGCACTAGAGTAGATGACACCGTATAAGACATGATTTGGCAAGAAGCTGAGGATGGGTCATCTCCATGCATTTGGAAACCTGGCACACATGCACGTCTTTAAAGATAAATGGCAGTAGGAAAGAAAAAGCGAATAGATGCTGATGATAGCTATGACATGGAAATAAAGGAGTATTGCCTGTGTGAGAGGAATACTTACCACGAGATCTTCTTTAGGGACGTAATGTTTAACAGAAGTAACATCATCGAGACTTATATTATTTGTGAGGAGATAGCATAGGAAGTAGCTAACAAATATGTGGTATGCGATTTCCTTGTTCTTCTAGTTTCTCATAATCGTTTATCTACCGTGGTCATAAGAGAATAATTATACTCTTCCATTTCTGATGTTGCAGATACAACAACCTCATTGACAGAAGCAGAGGAAGGAGATATAGCATCAATCACAACAGGAGTTGTGCCAACAGATCCATGCTAGTCACGCTCTCATACTCCAATACCATTTCGTAGGAACCTTGTCAAGGTGCGCTATAAGATAGGTAAGTGGGGTCATTTCTCGATGCTATAGAACCAAAACTAATAGATTTTGCGGTTGTACTTAACTTAGATGAGCCAATCTTATACAAGGATGCCATGGCTGTACCTGATGCAACAGACTGAGCACATGATATACAACGAGAGATATAATCACAATGGGACAAAAGCACGTGGGAGTTGACAGAGCGTCTACCTGGTTCCAAGGTGATTAAGTGCAAGCATGTACTCACAAAAACGCGGGCATCACATGGCAACATGGAGAAACAAATGGCAAAGTGGTTGAAAATGACTACTCATACCACAAAGATGTTGACTATCCAAATCGTTTTCCTCATATTGCAAAGTTTGTCTCTATACATATGCTTTTCTATTGTGTAGCACAGGAGGACTTCAAATCCACGACATGGATGCTAGACTGTATTCATGAATGGTGACCAGGATGAAGAGATCTACATGGAACTACCAGAGGCATTCTTCATGAGTGGCCAGGGGCACCTGGTTTGTAAGTTTCAGAAGTTGTTGTAGCCTCAAGCAAATGTCGCATTCTTGGAGTTGGAATTCAGACGTGATGCTACATTGCATGGTTTTTTAGCGTTGCGAGGGTGAATAAAGTGTCTCTTACTAATAACATGAGCATGAGGTCCTCATAATCATTGTCTATGTGGATGACATACTCTTCCTTTTGAATACCATATTTGTACTAGAAACGTCCAAGGATGCCATACATAAGTACTTCTTGATGTTTGACATCGGGAAGGTAGTATAATTCCTTGGCATCGAGATGACATAGGAACACAAAAAACATTCCCTCTTGCTACAAAAGAGCCGCTACATCAAGGCCGTTCAATGCGGCATGGCAAAAACATAACCCATCGCCATGCCACTTTGAAATCATCAATACCTTGTGAGATTAAGTGGAGAAGTAGATGCATCTTAGTAATAAGAGTCCCACAGCATCGTCCGTCGTCTCATGTACATGATGGTGCTGACCAGGTCGGACTTGGCAGAGGTTTTGAGCACATTGAGCCAATGCATGAGGTGTTCGATCTAGAGAGAGAGGGAGCCTTGGAGTAGTGAGCACATTGGACAGAAACGACATTTGTTGTGCTAAAGAATGGTTGTTGAATCACTCAAAATGATGGATTACATAAAGAGCTAAAGCCTGGGTAAATCAGCCCTCTGACAAGCCACAACACTTAGCCATGGAGGCTAAGGCTCACACACTATAGTCCACAATCTCATACAATAGAAGAAATCAGCCTAGTAATCACGCTGATCAGTCACACGCGACCAAGATAGCTAGAGAATGCTCTCATGGCTTACTCCTAGTGGTCAAATAACCCACAATCCCATGGAGAATAGCCATGTTTCCATGGTAGTACACAAGGATCTCACCTCACGTAAAACGTAAGAAGAGGTACTTCTATCCTTGTCAGTACACTCTGACAAGGCAATACTAAGACCAATAACCTTTTTTAATATTTCTTCCATCAGGTCTTGAACCTATACCTCTTGCCCTTTTCGTTTCTCAGGCTAAGGCATGGAGCCGTCAACCATGGTCAACCAGACATCGGCGGTCCATGACCAAGGAAACTTAAAGAATTCATATCTTCCGATCCGATTGTTGGATCGGCCTGAAACTTGGACCTTATAAAAATTCCCACCTGACCTTTCTAATGGTGAAGTCAGGTTGACAATCGGAGCAGGCATCTGGTAGTTTACTGGAACTTGCTCATATGGACCTGAAATTGAGTCACATTACCCGTTTCCCACCAATCTCCTACTTTGCCACAGTCAGAGTGGATTAAGTCCACATGTCTTCATGTAGAATGGCTGCTTTTCACGGGTCACTTGCTTGGTGCAGAAATTACAACCTACTTGCTGGTTGGAGTAAACTTCAGCTTGATAGTACCCTCATGCACCATGTATCTAATGAAGCGATAGGGGATGTCGATGTATTTGGTATAAGCATGGTGCTTGGGATTCTTGTCGAGTGCGACTTTGCTCAGGTTGTCGACGCGCATGGCATCTGGAATTACTACTCATCACCATCATGCGACGCTGAAGCCAAACTGCTTCTTTGGATCCTAAGCTGATAGAGACGTATTCAGCTTCCATGCATGAGGAGGCCATGACCACCTACCGCTTCCTACAATTGCTGGTGGCCCCGTCATTCATGAAGAACACATGTCCAAAGATGGACTTGTGTTCCTTAGGATTTGAAGCCTAATCTTGGTCTGTGTAGCAGATGATGCTTTTGTTGTTGTCATTGTAGGTGATGCCAATGCTGATCGTTCCAATAAGGTAGTGTAAGGACCGCTTCACTACATTTTGGTACTCACGTCTGAGATTAGCCATGCGTTGGCTCATAGTGCTCACTGCCTGTGCGAGGTCTGACCTGGTTGCGACCATCAGGTATATGAGACTGTCGGTGGTGGACTAGTATGTTTGCTTCTCAGCTACTTCTGCTTCTCTACTGAAGCTCACGAGGTATTGCCGCGTCTCCAGCGGCGTGCCGATGGGTTTCACATCTGCAATGCCGAACTGCTGCAAGACATCCTTGACATAGCGACTCTACTAAAGCAAGACAGAGCATGACGGTCGGACGTGATCTGGATGTTGAGGAAGTATAAGGACTCCCTGAGATAAGACATCTAGAAGCGATCCTACATGGCCTCCTTGAACTCCTGTAGTACAGACATGCTGTTGGAAAGGAGGAGCATGTCATCCACATAACAATTATCATTAGATTCTCATACCTATGCTGCCACCAATAGATGCTGTTTTCACATTTGCTAAGCTTGAACCCCATGTACAACGCGGCATCCAACTTCTGTTTCCAAGTACGCGGCGCATGCTTGAGGCCGTACACCTACTTCTGCAGCTTGTAAACCAGGTACTCCTGGCCATCCATGACGAACCCCTCCGGTTGCTCCATATAGATTTCCTCCTCGAAGTCACTGTTCAAGAATGTCTTCTTGACATCCATGTGGTGAACCTCGAAGTCCTTTTCTGGTGCAAAACAGAAGAACATGCATACAGAGCCAAATATTATAACATGGGCAAAGGTTTGTGTATAGTCGATGCCCACTTGTTGTCATTAGCCCTTGGCGACAAGCCTCGTCTTGTGTTTTTCGAGTTTGCCATTTTCTCCTTGCTTCTTCTTGAATACCCATTTGCACTTGATAACCTTGTGTTTTCGTAGATGCTTCGTCGGATCCTACGTGCCATTGTTGAGCTTTGACTGTATCTCATGCAGCACAACTTACGCCCAATCTACTACATCAGGTACAGTCATCGCCTCCTTCTATGACGTTGGCTTATCTGAATCTGTTGGAACTACGACGTTCACCTATTCCACATTTTGCAGCATCTTGAAATGGCCGCGCTCACCAAGCTTGTAGCGTACCCTGAGAGGGTACCTGTGACCTGGTGCTAGAGCGTTAGCGAGAGGCTGGCGTGGTGCTGTTGGCACGAATGCTATTGTTGGTGGTAGTGTATCTCCTTCTTCATCTGACTCCACCCGTGAGGCTACTTTATCTACTGCATCAGACATGAGAGAGTGAACTAGTTCTCCCATTGTCACATTGGAGGAAGGATGAGAAGAGGCAGGGTTAGAAAAAGTGTCTGCTCCTACTGGTTTGTTAGGTACTGGTTCAGCTTCCTCTTTGGAAATGATGTTGGTACCAATGACATTGCTTTCGTTGAAGATGACATCCCTAGAGATGAGTACATGGCATGTATCCCTCTCGTAGAGGCCATAGGCGTTGCTTGCCATGCTATAGCCGATCATCTGCAGGTGTGCGCTCTTCGCATCCCACTTTTGCAACTTCTCCTTTCGCACGTGCATGTGTTCCAAACTGCCAAATGCATGAAGATGACCTATGCTTGGCTTTTGGCCGAACCAGGCCTCGTACGCCGTCATCGGCTCCAAGGCCTTAGTTGGACTACAGTTCTTGATGTAGACCGCAGTGCTCACGGCTTTAGTCCAGAAGTCCTAGGTCATCCAAGTCTCCTGCAGCATGGAGCGCGCTAACTCAACGATGGTGCGGTTGGCGTGTTGTGCCCACCGTTTTATTGCGGCAAGCATGGCACAGTGCGCTGCACCATGATTCTTGCTGCTGCAAGGAAGTCCTGGAACTCCTTGCTTAGGTACTTTCGACTACGGTCGTTGTGAAGCGCCTTGATCTTCTTGCCAGTCTGGTTCTCCACCATTACCTTGAACTCCTTCAACCTGTCAAAGCATTGGTCCTTCAAAGCATGGGAAGTACACCGCAGTAAATGACTGAAATCATCAATGAACGTCAGGAAGTACCTAGAGCCTCCAAAGCTCCATGTCTGTATCGGCCAACATAAGTCTGTGTGGTCTAGCTCCAGTACCTCCTTTGCACGTTCTCTGGCTCCAAAGAACACCTCGCGGTACTGCTTCCTCTCCAAACAACCGGTGCACAACTACTGCTCAAAGTTGGAGATTGTAGGCAAGTCGCGCACCATCTGCTTTGTTTGAATCTAATGTAAGGCACGCATGCCAATAAGGCCGTAGCGTGCATGCCAGATCTCGTCATCAGTTGCCTGCACCCTTGCTCCAAGACCCTGCTCACGTGGAACCTTCGTCGCTCTCAACAGGCAGTACATGTCGCCCTCCTTTGTCAACATGACCAACTCCTCAATTGTATCCTTGATAAGGATGTAGCCATAGTCATCGTCAAAGACGACATGTAGTCTTGTGTTGGTGACAGAGGATACTAAGAGGAGGTTGAATGTAGCATCATGTACATACAACACGTCATGGAACACTTCCACTTTCATACCACCACGAGGTCTCCGGCTGTTGGAACTGGAGGAGACAGGGAGCATTGGAGCAACAAGTATGTGGGACTGAAATGGTGTCAGTGATGCTGAAGAATGGTTGTGAAATAACTCAAAACGATGTAATTATAGAGCTAGAGCATTTGCAAGTCAGCCCTCTCACAAGCCACACCACTTAGTTATGGAGGCTGAGACTCACACACTAGATTCCACAATCTCACACAAGGGAGGACATCAGCACAGCAATCAGGCTGAACAGTCATACACAACCTAGAGAGCTAGAGAATGCTCTCATGGCTCACTCCTAGTGATCCCATAACCCACAATCCCATGGAGAATCGCTATGTATCTATGGCTATCACACAAGGATCTCACCTCACCAAAAAGGTAAGGAGAGGTACTTTTATCCTAGTCAGCACACTCTGACAAGTTAATCATAAGATCAAGAACCTTTAAGGATATTTCTCCCATCAGGTCTTGAGCCTAGACCTCTTGCCTTTTTCCTTTCTCACGCTAACGCATGGAGCCGTTACCCATAGTCACCTAGACATCAGCGGTCCATGACCTTGGAAACTTTGAAAATTCATATATCCCAATTCGACTGTTCGATCGGCCTTAAACTTGGACCATAGACAAATTGTCACCTGATCTTTCCAATGGTGAAGTCCAATTGACAATCGGAGGAGACATCTAGTAGTTTCTTGGAACTTGCTCATGTGGACCCAAACAGAGCCGCATAGCCGTATGTCCAAGAATCTCCCACTTTGCCACAGTCACAGTGGACTAAGTCCACATGCCTTCATGCAAACGTATTACTTCTCACGGATCACTAGCTTGGTGCAGAAATCAGCGACTTGCTTACTTGTTGGAGTGAACTTGGGCTTGACAACACCCTCTTGCACCATGTACCTGATGAAGTGATAGGCAATGTCGATGTGTTTGGTGCAAGCATGGTGCTTGTGATTCTTGGCGAGTGCGATTGCGCTCTGGTTGTTGACGCGCATCAGAACTAAAACTACTGCACTCCCACTCATCTGCGCCATGAGACATTGAAGCCAAATGGCTTCCTTGGCTCCAAAGCCGAGAGAGACTTACTTAGATTCCGTTCTTGAGGTGGTCACGACTACCTGCCACTTGCTGCACCAGCTGATGACCCCGCCAATCATAAGGAACACATGTCCAAAGATGGATTTGCGATCTTCAAACCCAATCTGTCTATGTAGCCGATGATGCTGTTATTGTTGCCGTTGTAGGTGATGCCAATGCTGATGGTTCTGGTAAGGTAGTGGAAGTTCCAATTCACTGCCTTCTGGTGCTCAAGTCCGTGATTTGCCATGTGTTGGCTCACAACGCTCACATCTTGTGCAAAGTCCGGCCTGGTTGCCACCATCAGGTATATGAGACTCCCAAAGGCACTCTGGTACTTCTGCCACTCAGCTACATCTAGTTCTCCACTGATGCTCACGTGGTACTGCCGCATCTCGAAGAGCGTGCTGATGGATTTGGCCTCTGCCATGCCGAGCCTCTGCAAGACGTCCTTCATGTAGCGACTCAGCTGCAATGAGAGAGATCGTGATTTGCGGTCACGCATGATCTGGATGTCGAGGAAGTACGATGCCTCTTCGAGATCAGACATCTGGAAGCACTCTTTCATTGCCTTCTTGAACTCCTACAATACAGACATATTGTTGGAAAGGAGGAGCATGTCATCCACATAGACAATGACGATGAGGATCTCATGCTCATGCTGCCAATGATACACGCTATAGTCACTCTCACTACACTCAAACCCCATGCATTGCGACGGCGCATTCAAATTCCGGTTCCAAGTACGCGATGCTTGCTTGAAGCCGTGTAGCGAATTGTGCAACTGGCAAACAAGGTGTTCTTAGCCATCCATGACAAACCCCTCCAGCTACTTCATGTAGATCTCCTCCTCCAAGTCACCATTCAAGAATGCAGTCTTCACATCCATGTCGTGAACCTCGAAGTCCTCAGCTACTGCATACAAGAGGAGAGTGTGCACAGAGGCAAACTTTGCAACAGGGTCAAAGGTTTTGTATTGTAAATGTCCTCCTGTTGTGAATAGCCCTTGGATACCTGCCTCACCTTCTACTTTTCGAGGTTGCCATCTAGCCCCCACTTCTTCTTGAACACCCACTTGCACTTGATCACATTTCATCCTGGTGGACGCTAACTCAGCTGCCACGTGCCATTATCGAGCTGCGACAATGTCTCCTGTTGCACGACTTGCGTCCAATCTGCTGTATCGGGTATAGCCAGTGCCTCCTTGTATGATGTTGGCTCATATGAATCTGCTGCAACTGTGACGTTCATCTGTTGTGGTTTCTGCAGCATCCAAAAATGGACGCGCTCACCGGGCTTGTAGCGCACCTTGAGAGGGTACCTGCGACCTGGTACTAGAGTGTTAGCGAGCGACTAGCGTGGTGTTGTTGGGACAACTGCTCCTGGTGGTCGTGCTGCATCACCTTCCTCTACTTCTGCCAATGAGGCCACTATATCTACTGCATCAAACATTGGAGAGTAAAGTGGTTCTCCAATTGTCACATTATAGGAATGATTAGGAGAGACAAGGTTAGTGAGAGTCTGCTTCCACTACTTCATCAGTTGCTCGTTTTGCTACCTCTTTGCAGATGATGTTGGTGTCGATGGCATTGCTTTCGTTGAAAACGACATCCCTGGAGATGATGACGTGGCTTGTATCCCTCTCATAGTGACAATAGGTTTTACTTGCCACATCATAGCCAATCATCATCATCTACGTGCTCTTCGCCTCCCACTTCTGTCGCTTCTCCTTCGGCACATGCATATGTGCCAAGCTCCGAAAGGTGTGAAGATGACCCATGCTCGAATTCTTGCCAAACCACGCCTCGTACGGCATCATCTGCTCTAGCGCTTTGGTTTGACTACGGTTTTTTATGTAGACTGTAATGCTCACGGCTTCGGCCCAGAATTCCTAGGTGAACGGAGCAACGTGCAGCATGTAGCGCACCAATTCAACAATGGTGCGGTTGGCGCGTTCTGCTATAATGTTCTGCTACGACGAGTATGGCATAGTACGCTACGCCTTGATGCCAGTGGCTGCAAGGTAGTCGTGGAAGTTCTTGATCAGGCATTCTCCATCACGGTCGCTACTTAGTGCCTTGATCTTCTTGCCGGTCTGGTTCTCCACCATTGCCTTAAACTCCTTGAAACTGTCAAAGCACTGGTCCTTGGAAGCAAGGAAGTACATAGTTGTGTAAATGCTGAAATCATCAATAAACGTTAGGAAGTACCTAGAGCATCCAAAACTATCGGTCCGCATCGGGCCACACAAGTCTCTGTGGACCAGCTCCAGCACCTTCTTCACGTGCTCCCCTGCTCCAGAGAACGCCTCGCGATGTTGCTTCCCCTCCAAACACCTGATACACAACTGGTGCACAACATTGGAGATGGTGGGCAAATCACGTACCATCAGCTTCTTTTGAAGCTGTTGCAAGGCACGCATGCTGATGTGGCCGTCGCACTTGTGCCAGGTTTTGCCATCTGTTACCTGCACCACGGCTAGCAACTTTGCTCACGTAGGATCTTAGTTGCTCTTACGGGCAGTACATGTCGCCTTCCTTTACCGACCTGGCCAGCTCCTCTCACGTTTTCGTGTCAAGGATGTAGCCATAGTTTTTGGGAAAGGAGCCATCGGGCTCACTTTCAGGTCCACAGGAGCAAGTTCCAAGAAACTACCAGATGCATGCTCCGATTGTCAATCCGACCTCACCGTTGGAAAGAGCAGGTGGCAAATTGTCTATGGTCCAAGTTTCGGGCCGATCAAACAGTTGGATTGGGAGATATGAATTTTTGAAGTTTTTGCGGTCATGGACCGCCGATATCTGGGTGACCATGGGTGACGGCTCCATGCCTTAGCCTGAGAAAAGAAGATGGCAACAGGTCCAGGGTCAAGACCTGATGGGAGAAATATCCAAAAAGGTCCTAGGTTCTTGGATTGCCTTGTCAGAGTGTGCTGACTTGGAAATAGGTATCTCTCCTTACTTTAAAGGTGAGGTGAGATCCTTGTGTGCTAGCCATGGACACACGGTGATTCTCCATGGGATTGTGGGTTATGTGACCACTATGAGTGTGCCATGAGAGCATTTCCTAGCTCTCTAGGTCATGTGTGAATGGCCAGCCTGATTGCTAGGCTAATTTCCTCTCTTGTGTGAGATTGTGGACTCTAGTGTGTGAGCCTTAGCCTCCATGGCTAAGTGGTGTGGCTTGTGAGAGGGCTGACTTGCCCAAGCTCTAGCTCTATATGTGCTCTATCATTTTGAGTGATTGAATAACCAATCTTCAGCACAAGAGATGCCCTTTCAGTCCCACATGCTTGCTGCTCCAAGGCTCCCTCTCTCCTCCAGTTCCAACATTTGGTATCAGAGCCAAAATCTGCCAGTTCAGCCAGCACAGGCCGTCACTTTGAAAGTTATGGGTTAGGGTCAAAACATGACCAATTTTGACAATCAACCACAGGATCTTCAAGACAAGCTTTCAAACGAGCCCCCAATCGCGAAGATCCAACGGTCGGATTGAGAGTTATGCTCAAAACGAGGACGGCCATGGCTACACTCTTCTCTATGAGTGAGAGTGTCGCCTTGTGATGACCATAACTCTCTACTTTCTTTGTCAAATTTAAGAAGTGGCACATGCGAATTATATTATTTTTCCTAAGGTTTTCATTGGTGCAAACATATTTGCATTCCATTGATTCATTTGGGAGGAATGCCATTTACAAGCTGACTGGTCTGAGTTGGAGTAGGAGCAGAAGAAACCCTGTTTTCAAGAGGGGATATCTTTCAAAATCCCCTGTTGATGACCATGTTTTATGGGTCAATGTGAAAGTTTTTTAGCTGAATTTCCAATGGTGGGCTCTTTTTTTTCAAATTCCCAGTCTGCTGGCATCTATACTTGGACAGGGCAAAGGAGCTGGCAAAGCAGCTGAAAGCGGCCGGCAACCCTGTGGAATAGACGCGCTTCATCCTCCTCTTGCTGAGGGGACTGCCAACGAGCTACAACACGCTGCGAGAGACGTTGAAGTGCCAGTTGACTCTCGACCTGTGCAGATAGAACTGTGTTGTAATGCAACAAAGCATAATGGCAGCAGTAGAAGTGAAGCAATATTTGTGGCCACAAGCTCACGTAACCAACAACAGCAGCAGTCTGGGCAGCAGAGAGGCAAGAAGAAAGGCAAGTGCCACTATTACCAGAAAGAGGGGAACTGCAAGAAAAAGTGCTTTAAGTTCAACAGAGACCAGAAGGAGCAGCATCAACAGTAATCTCCATAGTAAAAGCAGCAGTAGTCAAAAGAGCATCTGCAGCAGCAGCAGTTGCAGAACCAGACCGGCGTGTCATTTTGGGAACATGAATATGGCCAAGGAGGTGCGCGACCGCCTCTTCATGGCGAGGTCTGACATGCCACAGAAGAAGAAGGCGGATCTAGCGTGGTACAAGGACTCAGGGTGTACCAAGAGCCTGACGCATCACAAGGAGTGGTTTACGTAGCTGCTCTCCATTTCCCCCCCCCCCCGATCGATCGCTTTGGGTGATGATCGGGTGGTGTATGCTGAAGGGATTGGGATTGTGGAGATGTGGTTGGAGACCCCGCGTGGCATTGAAGTGGGAGTGATCCATGGAATGCTCTATGTACTTGATGCTTCGTTCAACCTTCTCTTAGTGTCCTCTCTCACCAACACAGGACTGCGAGTCGTCTTTGACGATGACTATGGCTACATCCTCGACAAGGAAATAGGAGAGGAGTTGGCCAGGTCGGTGAAGGAAGGCAACATGTACCGCCTGTTGGGTGTGACCAATATCTTGCGCGAGTAGTCTTGAAACAGTGGTGTAGGCCATAGATGGTGAAATCGAACATGCGCGCTATGGCCACATCAGCATGCGTACCTTGCAGCAACTTCAAACAAAGCAGATGGTGCGTGACTTGCCCACCATCTCTAACTTTGAGCAGCAGCTGTTCATCGATTGTCACGAGGGGAAGCAGCATCGCGAGACATTCTCAGGAGCAGGTGAGCGTGTGAACAAGGTGTTGGAGCTGGTCCGTATAGACTCGTGCGGCCGAATGCGGACCCAGAGCTTTGGAGGCTCTAGGTATTTTCTCACCTTCATAAATGATTTCAGCCGTTACACTGCTGTGTACTTCCTTTCCTCCAAGGACCTGTGCTTTGACAGGTTCAAGGAGTTCAAGGCAATGGTGGAGAACCAGAATAGCAAGAAGAGCAAGGAGTTACGTAGCGACCGCGGTAGAGAGTACCTCAGCAAGGAGTTCCAGGACTACCTCGCAACAGCTGGCATCAAGGAACAGCTACCACGCCATACTCGGCGTATCAAAACAATGTAGTAGAACGTGCCAACCGCACCATCGTTCACTTGGCACGCTCCATGCTACACGCGGCTTGGCTCACATACGACTTTTGGACCGAAGCAGTGAGCACTGTGGTGTACATCAAGAACCGTAGTCCAACCAAGGCGCTAGAATAGATGATACCGTACGAGGCGTGGTTGGGCAAGAAGCCGAGCGTGGGCCATTTTCGTGCATTTGGCAGCTTGGTACACATGCATGTGCCGAAGGAGAAGAGGCAGAAGTGGGACACGATGAGCGCACAGATGCTGATGATAGGCTATGACTTGGCAAGAAAGGCCTATCGCCTCTACGAGAGGGATACATGTCACGCCATCATCTCCAGGGATGTCGTTTTCAATGAGTAACGTCATCGGTACCAACATCATCTACGAAGAGGCAGCAGAACCAGCAACAGACAAAGCAGTGGGAGTAGACATTCTCCTTGACCCCGTCTCTCTTGAACCTTCCTCTACTGTGACAGTGGGAGAACCACTCTACTCTCCTATGTCTGATGCAACAGATACAACGGCCTCATTGGCAAAAGCAGAGGAAGAAGATGCACCACCATCAGCAGGAGCAGTTATGCCAGCAGTACTGTGCCAGCCGCTTGCTACACTCCAGCACCTGGTTGATAGTACCCTCTTAGGGTACGCTACAAGCGTGGTGAGCGCGGCCATTTCTGGATGCTACAGAAACCAGAACAAATGAACGTCCCAGTTGCAGCAGATTTAGATGAGCCATCATCATACAAGGAGGCCATGGCTGCACCAGATGCAGCAGATAGGGTGCAAGCCGTGCAGCAGGAGATACAATCACAGCTAGACAATGGTACGTGGGAGCTGACTGAGCTTCTACCTGGACGCAAGGTGATCAAGTGCAAGTGGGTGTTCAGGAAGAAGCGGGGAGCAGATGACAACCTGAAAAAGTACAAGGCGAGGCTGGTCGCCAAAGGCTACTCGCAGCAGGAAGGCATCGACTACACGGAAACCTTTGCTCCCGTTATAAATTTTGTCTCTGTGCGTACACTCCTGTCTTATGCAGCAGCTGAGGACTTCGAGATTCACCACATGGATGTCAAGATGGAATTCATGAACGGGTGACTTGCAGGAGGAAATCTACATGGAGCAGCCGGAGGGATTCGTCGTGGATGGCCAGGAGCACCTGGTTTGCAACATGCAGAAGTCGCTATACGGCCTCAAGCAAACGTCGCGTGCTTGGAAATAGGACTTGGATGCGGCGTTGCAGTGCATGGGGTTTGATCGCAGCTAGTGTGACTACAAAGTGTATCACTGGCAGCATGAGCATGAGATACTCATCATCATTGTCTATGTGGATGACATGCTCCTCCTTCCCAACAACATGTCTTTACTCTAGGAGTTCAAGGAAGCCATGCAGGAGCACTTCTAGATGTCTGATCTCGGGGGGGCATCATACTTCCTTGGAATACAGATCACGCGTGACCACAAGTCACGCTCTCTCTCGCTGCAATAGAGTCGCTACATCAAGGATGTCTTGCAATGGTTTGGCATGGCAGAGGCCAAATCCATCGGCACACCGTTTGAGACACGGTACTATCTCGTGAGCTTCAGTGGAGAAGCAGATGCTGCTGAGCGGCAGGGATACCAATGTGCTATCGGCACCTTTATGTACCTGATGGTGGCAACCAGGCCAGACCTCAGACGGGTTATGAGCGTTGTAAGCCAGTACATGGAGAATCCCAGACATGAGCACCAGAAGGCAGTGAAACAGATCTTCTGCTACCTTGCTGGAACCATCAACATCGGCATCACCTACAATGGCAACGACAATAGCATCAACCGCTACACGGATGCAGATAGGGCTTCAAACCCTGACGACCGCAAGTCTATCTCTGGACATGTGTTCCTCATGAATGGCGGGGCCATCAGCTGGTGCAGCAATCGGCAGGTGGTCGTGGCCACCTCAAGCACGGAAGCTGACGACATCTCTCTCAGCTTTGGAGCAAAGGAAGCAGTTTGGCTTCAGCATCTCATGGCAGAGATGAGTGGGAGTGCAGCAGTTCCTGTTCCTGTATGTGTCGACAACTAGAATGCAATTGTTCTCGCCAAGAATCTTGAGCACCATGTATGCACCAAGCATAATGACATCGCATATCACTTCATTAGGCACATGGTGCAAGAGGGTACTATCAAGCAGGAATTTACTACAACCAGTAAGCACGTCGCTTATTTCTATACCAAGGTAGTGACCTATGAGAAGCAGCAGTTTTGCATGAAGACATGTCGACTCAGCCCACTCTGACTAAGGCAAAGTGGGAGATTATTGGGAAAGGAGCCATCCGGCTCAATTTTAAAACCATGGGAGTAAGTTCCAAGAAAGTACGAGATTCCTGCTCCGATTGTCGATTTGTTTTCACCGTTGGAAAGATCAAGTGGCTAATTATCTATGGTCCAAGTTTCAGGCCGCAGTAATCGTTGGATTAGAAGATATGAATTTTCAAAGTTTTTGGGGTCATGGAGCCCCGATATCTGGGTGACCATGGGTGACGGCTCCATGCCCTAGCCCAAGGAAAGAAAAAGGCAAAAGGTCCAAGGTCAAGACGAGATGGGAGAAATATCCAAAAGGTCCTAGATTCTTGGATGGCCTTGTCAGACTGTGCTGACTAGGAAAAGGGTATCTCTCTTTACTTTTAAGGTGAGGTAAGATCCTTGCGTGCTTGCCATGGACACATGGCGATTCTACCTAGGATTGTAGGTTATGTGACCACTAGGAGTGTACCATGAGAGCATTTCCTAGCTCTCTAGGTTGTGTGTGAATGGTCAGCCTGATTGCTAAGCTGTTTTCCTCTCTTGTTTGAGATTATGCACTCTAGTGTGTGAGCCTTAGTATCCATGGCTAAGTGGTGTGGCTTGTGAGAGGGCTGACTTGCCCAAGCTCTAGCTCTATATGTACTCCATCATTTTGAGTGCTTCAATAACCATTCTTCAGCACAACTGATGCCCTTTCACCCCCACATGCTCGCTGCTCCAAGGTTCCCTCTCTCCTCCAGTTCCAACAATAGTTGTCGTCAAAGACGACTCGTAGTCGTATGTTGGCAAGGGAGGACACTGAGAGGTTGAATGCAGTGTGAGGTACATACAACACGCCATGGAACACTCCCGATTCAGTGCCACACAGGTGTTAGAAGTATATAAATGCGTGGACAGAAGCAGCAGAAGCAGGCTGAAACATCAGGACATGCAAGTGTACGTCAGCAGAATGACATAAGCGGGAGCGGTCTGAGGAGTTTGTCGTGGAAGCTGATAGTGGCTGAGACGTGAGGTAGTCGAGGTAGACAAGTTCATGTGAGAGAGTGCTGGCGAGATGAGTGATGGTTGGCGGAGTAAGAGAGCTGAGCAAAGGAGCGAGAGTGACAGAGCGAAGAGCTGAGGGAGGCTTGCGAAGACAGAGGAATGCGAGGAGCAAGAAGAGGGAAGACACGGCGGCAAAGCCGTGGAACCAAAGGGGAACAGGATGGGAAGAACTGTTCTGGTTAGTTCGAGGGAATGAACGTCCTCAGTAATATATCATAGAACAGGACAAGGACATCACAACGGCTTCTTCTTCGCTAGCCGGACGCGACTACGACGTGGTCGTGGTTATTAGGGGCGACTCGCCTTTAAGTCACTGGTCGTGACCGACAACCCGTTGGGGAGGTGGTTCGTGTTGGCCCGATGCCGATCCCGAACCATGTTATTGAGAGCTCGGATTATCCGAGGGCGAATGTTAGTGTAGGCTGCTACAAAGCGGGCAGCTAGCTCGTGTAGATCCTTGTGCTGGTCACAGATGCTGATGATTGCTAATGAAGAAACGGAGGCTGATGATGATGACGGAGTGGGCGCAGGGGCGAGCCGCGTGTGCTGAAGGAAGTTTCGGCGTGGGCGCAGGTCCTCACGGAACGGGAGATGCGACCAGGTGGATCCTTGTGCCGAGCTGAAAGCGATGCAAAGCAGAGGAGGCAATTGATGAATGAGTGGGTGCAGGGGCAGAACCACGTGCGCTGCTAAACAATACTGATGAAGATGATTGATGCGAAGGCGGCGCATATGATGTGGATGCAGCGGCTGGAGAACGGCATATGATGATGAGGTGAGGAAGGCGGATGATAAAACTATGGTGGCAGAGGTGAAGAGGACGAGGAGGACTGATGGCAGCAAATGAGGATGATGCGAGGAATGGGGATGGATGACAATGCCAAGGGAAGAAGGTAGAGGCAGATAGAGAGATGAGAGGTGATGCGGTATAACGGTAGAGCGGCACAACCACTTCCTCTGCTTTCAGGAGAGTGACGGCTTGTTCCCCAGTTGCCTCGGAAGTGGGAGCAGGAAGACAGGTGGTGTCCCATATCCTGTCAGCTGGAGGAAGTTGGTTGCAACAGAGGGAGTCAGGCAGCAGGCAGAGGCATTGATCCGCTGATGTTAGGAGAGTGATGGCTTGTTCCCCAGTTGGCTCGGAAATGGGTGCAGGAAGACTGGTGGTGTCCGATATCCTAACGGCGGTAGTTTTGGCTGCAGCTACTGAAAAGGCAAGAAGGCGATGCGTGAAGGCGGCTTGAGATGATGAACGCAGGCGGACTGAGGATAACAGCGAGGAAGTAGCAGATGAAGCTTGATGAGGAAAGAGGCGAGAGGATGAGGAGCTTGTGGAGGCAGAGACAATGAGGGGCAGTGAATGGAAAATGGCAGGAAGCTTCTTGGTAGTTGACGGTAGGCGGCGGCTCGAGAGTTGCTTGTGGCTGATATGGACGACAAGTCACCAGTTGCTAGCCACGGGCGCGGAAATGGGCGCAGGGCTTTCTGAGGATGACGAGGCATTTCTTCAACGCGGGGAACTCGTCACGCAGTGCTGCTGATGTCAGCTGCTGGCGAAGCGGTGAGGCGTGGGGCGACGGTAGCGACAGCAGAAGACCAGAGGTGGAAGCGATGGAGGGAGGATGACGACAGAGCGATGACGTAGTCAGGGGATACCAGGTGATGTTGCCTGATGCTCTGATACCATGTAAGAAGAATGTCGGTATGTGGACAGCAGCAGCTGAAGCAGGCAGAAGCATCAGGACATGCAAGTGTACATCAGCAGAATGACGTAAGCGGGAGCGGTCCGAGGAGTTAGTCGTGGAAGCTGATAGAGGCTGAGCAAAGGAGCGAGAGTGACGGAGCAAAGAGCTGAGGGAGGTTGGCGAAGACAGAGGAATGCGAGGAGCGAGAAGAGTGAAGACACGGCGGCGAAGCCGCGGAGCCAAAGGGGAACACGATGGGGAGAACTGTTCTGGTTAGTTCAAGGGAATGAACGTCCTCGGTAATATATCACAGATCAGGACAAGGACATCAAAACGGCTTCTTCTTCGCTAGCCGGACGGTACTGCGACGTGGTCGCGGTTATTAGGGGCGACTTGCCTTTAAGTCACTGGTCGTGACCGACAACCTGTTGGCGAGGTGGTTCGTGTTGGTCCGATGCCGATCCCGAACCATGTTATTGAGAGCTCGGATTATCCGAGGGAGAATGCCAGTGTTGAATTCAATATTCCGACAACAGGGTCTCCAACCACATCTCCACAATCCTAATCCCCTCAGCATACACCACCCGAACATCACTGAAAGCAATCGGTCGGGAGGGAATAGAGAGCAGTTATGTAAGCCACCCCTTGTGGTGCGTCAGGCTCTTGGAATACCCTCAGTCCTTGTACCATGCAAGATTTGCCTTCTCTACCTGCGACATATTAGACTTCACCATGAAGAGGCGGTCGCGCACCTCATTTGCCACGTTCATGTTTCCAAAGTGGCATAAACCAACCTCGTTCTACTGTTGTTGTTTCTGCTGCTGTTGACGTAGTTGTGACAACTGTTGCTGCTTATGTGGAGACTGTTGCTTTTGCGATTGCTGCTCCTCCTTCTGGGTCCTCAGGAGCTTGAAACACTCTTTTTTCTAGTGTCCCTCCTTCTGACAGTAGTGGAATTTGCCTTTCTCCTTGCCTCTCTACTACCCAGATAGCAGCTGCTACTACTGGTTGCACGATCTTATGGCCAAAAAAGCTACTTCACTATTGCCATCTCCATTACACTTTGCTGCATTGTGACACAATTCCACCTGCAATAGGTGTGTGCAGATGAATTCGAGGTCAAGAGTTGGCTGGCAGTCAAGCATCTCTTGCACCATGTTGTAGCTGGTTGGCAGTCCCCCTCAACAAGAGGAGGATGAAGTGTGTCTCTTCAACAGGGTTACCGAGCGTTCTCAGCTGCTTTGCCAGCTCCTGATGCCTGTCTAGGTATGCTTATACCCCTTCACCACCCTATGTTTTCAGCGCCATCATCTTCCCCTCCAAAAACATGAGGAATGTAGGATCCTTGCTCTCATACTTCTTACACAACACGTCCCACCCCTCTTCCGCAGTAGCCTTGTCATTCACGTACGAGAGATGCGGTTTGGAGATGGTATTGACAAGTAGTCTGTAGGCCCGCATAAATATCTATTGTAGTTAGCGATGAACTTGCATTTGTAGCATCTTTCTGCGGCATCTTCCCTGCCATCACCTACGCTACAATGATGCCTTTTGCCTATGGAGGCCGAGCACGCTCGTCGCCGCTCACTACCTTCCACAAGCCCCTCTCCTCCAAAAAGAGGCGGGTACGGATCTTCAAAAACCTGATGTTGGCACGCCCTTCTAGCCTCTCCCAAGGTTGGGCTGCTATCACAACGCCTGCTGCTCCCATTTTGAGCCTTGAAGATACTCAGCGCTGCACTTGGGTGGCGACACTACCCCTGTTTCTATTGTAGCTCCTGCCAGAAAAGTATCTGAAAGAAAATGGACTGTAGATGCCAGAAAACTGAGAATTGAGAAAACTGATCCCACGAGTGGAAAATTCAGCTCAAAAAGTTTTGGATAGACCCATAAAGCAGGGTCATCAACAAGGGATTTTGAGAGATATGCCCTCCTAAAAACAATGTATGCTTCTACTCCTACTCCAACTCAGATATGCTAACTTGTAAACGGTGTTTCGTCCAAACAAATCAATGGACAGCAAATATTTTTGCACCATTGGAAAGCTTAGGAAAAATAATACATATTTCTTTTTAAATTTGACAAAGAAACAAGAGAGTTATGGTCATTACAAGGTGACAGTCTTACTCATAGAGAAGAGTGTAGCCCTGGCCAACGTCGTTTTGAGCATAACTGTCGATCCACCTGTTGGGTCTTCGTGATCTTGGACCCGTTCCAAAGCTGGTCTTGTGAACGTGAAGAATAAGTGGTCGATTGCTACATTTGGCCAAGGTTTTATCCTTACCCATCAATCTTAAAGTGACGCCCTGTGCTCGCTGAAACTGACAGAAATTGACTCTGCTACCAAATGTTGGAACTTGAGGAGTGAGGGAGCCTTGGAGCGATGACTATGTTGGACTCAAAGGGCATCAGTTGTGGTGAAGAATGGTTGTCAAAAAACTCAAAATTATGGAGTTCATATAGAGCTAGGGCAAGTCAGCCCTCCCACAGGCCACACCACTTAGCCATGGAGGCTAAGACTCACACACTATAATCCACAAACTCACACAAGGAATGAAATCAGCCTAGCAATCAGGTTGACCAGGCATACACAACCTAGAGAGCTAGAAAATGCTCTCATACCTCAATCCTAGAGGTCACATAACCCAGAATCCCATGGAGAATCGCCATGTATCCATAACAAGCACACAAGGATACCACTTCACATAAAAGGTAAGGAGATGTACTTTTATTATAGTCAACACACTCTGACAAGGCGATCCTAAGACCAAGGACCTTTTTGGATATTTTTCCCATCAGGTCTTGAGCCTCGACCTCTTGCCTTTTTCTTTTCTCAGGACAAGGCATCGAGCCATGACCCATGGTCGCCCAAATATCGGCGGACCATGACCTCGGAAACGTCAAAAATTCATATCGCCCAATCCGACAGTTGGATCCACCTGAAACTTGGATTGTAGACAAATTTCCATATGATATTTCCAATGGTGAAGTTGATTTGACGATCGGAGGAGGCATCTGGTAGTTTCCTGGTACTTACTCCTGTGGACCTGAAACAGAGCCGGATGGCCCTACATCCAACACCAACGACATCTCCTCATCTCTAGAATCCCAATCCCCTCTGTATACACCAGCCCATTATTATCCAAAGCAATCAGTCACGGGGAATGGAGAGTAGCTGCGTAAACCTCTCATTGTGGTACATCAGGCTCTTGGTGTATCATGAGTCTTTGTACCACTCCATATCTGCCTTCTCCATCTAGGACATGTCCGACTTTGCCATGAAGGGGCGGTCGCGCACATCCTTGACCACGTTCATGTTGCCAAAGTGACACACACTTGTCTAGTTCTGTTGCTGCTGTTGAAGCTGTTGTGACTACTATTGCCAATGTTGCGGAGACTGTTGCTTTTGTTGCTGCTACTGTTGCTCCTTTTGGTCCCTCTTGAACTTGAAGCACTTTTTCTTATAGTGTCCCTCTTTCTGGCAGTAGTGGTACTTGTCCTTTTTCTTGCCTCTCTACTGTCAAGACTGTTTCTCTTGTTGCAAGTTGCGACAGCTTGTGGTCACAAAAGCTGCTTCACTGCTACAACTGCCATTGTTCTTTGCTACATTGGGATACGATTCCACGTGCACCAGGTGTGTGTAGATGATGTCAAGGTCGAGAGTTGGCTGGCACTCCAATGTCTCTCACACTATGTTGTAGCCGGTTGGGAGTCTGCTCAGCAATAGGAGGATGAAGCACGTCTCTTCCACACAGTTGTCGGCTGCTCTCGGCTACTTCACCTACTCCTTTGCACGGTCTTGGTATGCTTCTATCCCTTCACCACCTTGCATTTTCAACGCCATCATCTTGTCCTCCAAAAGCATGCAAAATGCAGGATCCTTGCTCTCATACTTCTTGCACAATGCGTCCTATCCCTCCTTTCCAATAGCCTTGTCACTCATGTTATGAAGATGCGTGTTGAATATGGTGCTAAAAAGCAACCTGTATGCCTGCCTCTCCTTCCACTCCTCATACACCACTTGTATAGCTGCAACTGAACTTGCACTGGCTACACCCTTGTATGGTGTCACCCTGCCACCACCTCTGATGCGGTGATTCTTGTTACTTACGGATCTAGAGCTGACTCGTCGCCACTCTCCACTTCCCAGAAACCCCTCTTCTCCAAAAGGAAGCGGGAATGGATCTTCCAAAACGTAAAGTTGGCACGTCCCTCCAGCCTCTCCAAGGGTGGGGTGCTGTCACAATAGTTGCTGCTTCCATTTTTAACCTCGGTGATGCTCTGCGCTGCCCTTGGATGGCGGCGCTCCCACTGCTTCTACTACTACTTGTGTCGGAAATCTGTCTGATACAAAATGGACTGTAGATGCTTGCACACTCAAGATTTGGAAGCAATTAGCCCACTTCTCAAACATTCAGCTCAAAAACCTTTTCATCGACCCATAAAACAGGGTTATCAAGAGGGGATTTTTAAAATATATGCCATCTTGAAATAAGGGTATGCTTCTTCTCCAACTCCAACTCACATTAGCCAGCTTGAAAATGATGTTGCTCTCAAACAAATCAATGGAATGCAAATGTTTTTGCACCAATGGAAAGCGGAGGAAAAATACTCCAATTCATATATGCCACTTTTTAAATGTTGCAAACAAACCAGATAGTTATGGTCAATACAAGGCGATATTCTTGCTCATTGAGAAGAGAACAGGCCTGGCTTATCTTGTTTTGAGCATAACTCTCAATTTGCCTGTTAGACCTTCGCGATCATGAGCTCGCTGGAAAGCTTGTCTTGCGAGCTTGAAGCTCCCATGGTTGATTGTCAATTTTTCTTAAGGCTTGACCCTAACCCGTCACTTTCAAAGTGACAGTCTGTGCTAGCTGAAACAAGCAGAACTTAGCTCTGATACCAAATGTTGGAACTGGAGGAGAGAGGGAGCCTTGGAGCAGCGACCATGTGGTACTGAAAGGGTATCTGTTGCTCCCTTTCACTCCCACAAGCTCGCTGCTCCAAGGCTCCCTCTCTCCTCCAGATCTAATTTGGTATGAGAGCCCAGTTCGCCAGTTTCAGCCAACACAGGCCGTCACTTTGAAAGTGATGGATTAGGGTTAAACCTTGACCAAGTTTGATGATCCACCAGAAGATCTTCAAGTTCGCAAGGCAAGCCTCCCAACGAGCCCACGATTGCCAAGTTTCATTTGTCGATTTGAGAGTTGTGCTCGAAACAAGGTCGGACAGGGCTACACTTTTCTCCACGAGTAAGACTGGCGCCTTGTAATGACCATAACTCTCTTGTTTCTTTGTTAAATTTAAAATGTGGCACATGCGAGTTGTACTAGTTTTTCTAAGTTTTCCATTGGTGCAAAAAGAACTTTCCATTGATTTGTTTGGTAGACACCATTTACAAGATGGCTGATCTCAGTTGGAGTAGGAGGAGAAGCATACCCTATTTTCAATAGTACATATCTTTCAAACTCCCGTGTGCTTGACCCTGTTTTATGGGTCGATCCAGAATGTTTTGAGCTGATTTTTCTAGTGGTGGATTACGTTTTTCCAAATTTCTAGTTTGTTGGCATGTAGAGTCCATTTTTTGTCGCACAGATTTCTGGCAGAAATAGGAGCAAGCGCAGGGGTAGCGTCGCCACCCAAGGGCATCGCTAGCATCACCAAGGCTCAAAATGGTAGCAGTAGCTATTGTGACAACAGTCCAATATTTACAGAGGCTGGAGGGACGTGCCAACTTCACATTTTGGAAGATGTGTACCCACCTCTATTTGGAGTAGAGGAGTTGTGGGAGGTGGTGAGCGGCGATAAGAAAGATCCTAATCCCAAATTAACAGGCATAACTATAGGACAGGTGTTGGCAGAGGTGATTCTGCAGAGGGTGCAGCCAGTGCAGGTTCATCTCTAGTTGCACGAGTGGCGTATGAAGAGTGGAAGAAGAAGAACAAGCAAGAGTACAGGTTGATAGTCAACAGAATCTCCAACGCACATCTTTAGTATGTGAGCTAGGACACGTTGTACACAAAGTATAAGAGCAAGGATCCCGTATTCCTCATGCTTTTGGGGGATAATATGATGGCATTGAAAATGTAGGGTGATGAATGGATAGACACGTACCTGGAGCTCGTGAAGCAGCTGAAAGCGACCGGCAATCCTATGGAAGGGATGCTCTTTATCCTCCTTTTGCTAAAGAGACTCCTTACCAGCTATGACTTGGTACAAGAGACGTTGGGATGCCAGCCAAAACTTCACCTTGACTTCGTCTTCACATACCTACTGCAGGTGGAATTGCATGGTACCCTACTGTTCTTGAATTTCAATTCTAAATATTTATTAGGCATTTTTATTGAACGAAAACGTTTCTTTGTCGAATTGATTAGGTGTCACCTAAATAATTTCTCTGGGGACCGTATGGTGGAAATATTTAGGTGAGCATGGTGTTCACTCCCACGTGCTGTAAAAAAGTATCCGAGAGCGGTTCTTCTCCTACTTGTCGAACGGAACCAGGCGGTCTGCTATCTGTCAGGGCTGTCACTGCCGACAACTGTGACAGACTCAGCACGATTTCGGAGTGTCGCGCCTTTTTTACGACGTCATTTTACCTGGACGCCGGTGTTGAGCACGCTCGATGTCGAAATCTATGAACATCCTTTTTCGTTTAACAAACTCTTAGGTACCACCTAAATAACTCGACAAAAAAATTCCATGAATGAATTTGAGGAACACATAATTAGCAATTTTGAAATAATCAAAATTCAAGAACAGTAAGGTAGTATAGGAAAGCGTAATGGGAGCAGCAGCAGCGATGAAGCTTTTATAACCACAAGCTCACGCAACCAGTACTAGTAGCAAGAGTCTGGGTAATAGAGAGGCAAGAAAAACGGCAAGTGCCACTACTGCCGAAAAGAGCGGCACTACCACAAAGAGTGCTTCAAGTTCAAGAGGGACTAGAAGGAGTAGTAGCAGCAGCAGCAAAAGCAGCAGTCTCCACAATAGGAGCAATAGCAAACATAGTAGCGTCAGTAACAGCAGCTGAACTAGACCGGTGTACGTCACTTTGGCAACATGAATGTGGCAAAGGATGTGTGTGACCGCCTCTTCATGGCAGAGTCAGACATATCGTAGATGGAGAAGGTAGATTCGGCGTTAATACAAAGACGTTGGATGTACCAAATGCCCGACATACCACAAGGAGTGGTTTACGAAACTGCTCTCCATTCCCCCCCGGACGATTGCTTTGGGTGATGATCCCATGGTGTATGCTGAGGGGATTTGGATTGTGAAGATGTGGTTGGAGACCCTGCGTAGCATTGAAGTGGACGTGTTTCATGGCATGCTATATGGACCTGATATTACATTCAACCTTCTCTTACTATCTGCTCTAACCAACATAAGACTGTATATCAACTTCAACAACGACTATGACTACATCCTCGACAAAGAAATTAAAGAGAAGTTTGTTAGGTCGGTGAAGGACAGCAACATGTACCGCCTAATGGGGGCAACTAAGATCCCACGTGAGAAGAGTCTTGTAGTAGTAGTGCAGGCAATGGATGGTGAAGTCTGGCATGCGCGATATAGCCACATCGGCATGCACGCTTTGCAATAGCTTCAAGCAAAGCAAATGGTGTGTGATTTGTCCACCATATCCAACTTTGAGCAGCAGTTATGCATCGGCTGTTTCGAGAGAGTAGCATTGCGAGGGATTCTCCGAAGTAGGGAAACGTGCAAAGGAGGTGTTGGTTCTAGTCCATATAGACTTCAATGGCCCGATGCAAATCCAGAGCTTTGGTGGCTCTAGGTATTGTTTGACCTTCATTGATGCTTTTAGCCATTACACTACTGAGTATTTCCTTCTTTCCAAGGACCAGTATTTTGACATGTTGAAGGAGTCCAAGGCAATGGTGGAGAACCAGACCGGTAAGAACATCAAGGCGATGCATAACGACCGTGGAGGAGAGTACCTGAGAAAGGACTTCAAGGACTACCTCACATCACCTGGCATCAAGGCGCAACGTACTACGCCATACTTGCCACAATAGTTTGGAATAGCAAGATGCGCCAGCCGCACCATTGTGGGGTCGACACGCTCCATGCTACATGCAGCTCGACTGACTTACGACTTTTAGGCTGAAGCTGTGAGCACTATAGTCTACTTCAAGAATCCCACTCCATTTAAGGCCCGGGAGCCGATGACGCGGCACGAGAAGACGCCAAAGGTGGGTCATCCTTGCGCATTTGGTAGCTTGGCACACATGTACGTGCAGAAGGAGAAGCGACAGAAGCGAGACGCAAAGAGCATGCACATATTGACGACAGGCTACGACGTGGCAAGCAAGGCCTATCGCCTGTAGAAGAGGGATAAAAGCCACGTCATCATCTCTAAGGATGTCATCTTCAACGAAAGCAACGTCATCGATACCAACATCATCTGCGAAGAGGCAACAGAACCAGTAGTTGACAAAGCAGCGGGAGCAGACACTCTTCTTGACCCCGTCTCTCATGACCCTTCCTCTATTCAGATGGTGGGAGAACTAATCTACTCTACCATGTCTGATGTAGCAGATAAAGTGGCCTCATCTGCGAAAGCAGAGGAAGGAGATACAGCACCACCAATAGTAGTAATTATGCCAACAGCACTAGGCCAGCCATCCGCAAATGCTCAAGCACCAGGTCAAAGATATCCTCTCCGAGTGCGCTACAAGCCTGGTGAGCGCGGCCATTTATGGATACTGCACAAACTGGAACGTGGTAGACTTAGATGAGCTGATGTCATACAAAGAGGTCATGGTTGCACCAGATGCAGCAGCTTGGATACAAGTTATGCAATAGGACATAAAGTCAGTAAGATAACGGCACGTGGGAGCTGACAAAGCGTCCACCCGGACGCAAGGTGATCAAGTGCACATGGGTATTCAAGAAGATGCAGAGAGCAGATGGCAACCTAGAAAAATGGTGGACGCTGGTCGCCAAGGGCTACACCTAGCAGGAGAGCATCAACTTCACAAAAACCTTTGCTCTTGTTAAAAAGTTTGCCTCTATGGACACGCTCTTCTCTTATGCAACAGCTGAGGACTTTGAGATTCACCACATGGATGTCAAGACGGCATTCTTGAATGGTGACTTGGAAGAGGAAATCGACATAGAGTAGCAAGAGGGGTTCGTTATGGATGGCTAGGAGCATCTGGTTTGCAAGCTACAGACTTCGTTGTACGGCCTCAAGCAAGCGTTGCGAGCTTGGAACTAGAACCGGGATGCATCCTTGTAGTGCATAGGGTTCGAGCGTAGCGAGCATGACTATAGCGTCTATTGCGGGGAGCATAGGCATGAGATCCTCATGATCATTGTCTAGGTGGATGACATGCTCCTCCTTTTCAATAGCATGTCTGCAGAGCAGTAGTTCAAAGAGGCCATTCATGAGCGTTTCCAGGTGTCCAATATTGGCGAGGCGTCATACTTCCTCGGCATCGAGATCACTTGTGACCGCAAATCACGCTCTCTCTCGTTCCAGCTGAGTTTTTATGGCAAGGATACTTTGCAGCGGTATGGCATGGCAGGGGCCAAACCCACAGGGACACCGCTGGAGACGCAACCCTACCTCGTGAGCTTCAGTGGAGAAGCAGATGCAGCTGAGCGCCAAAGTACCAGAGCGCCGTCACAGTCTCATGAAGTTGATTTTGGCAATCAGGCCAGACCTTGCACAGGCTTTGAGCGTTATGAGCAAACACATGGCTAATCCGATACATGAGCACCTGAAGACAGTGAAGCGAATCTTTGACTACCTTGTTAGAACCATCAATATCGGCATCACTTACAACGGCAACGACAATAGCATCTTCGGCTACACAAACGCGGATTGGGCTTCAAACCCTCAAGACCGCAAGTCCATCTCTATAAATGTGCTCCTCATGAATGGCGGGGCCATCAAGAGGTGCAGCAAGCAACAGGTGGTCGTGGCCACCTCAAGTACGGAAGCTAAGTATATTTTTTTTCAGCTTTGGAGCCACGGAAGCAGTTTGGCTGTAGCGTCTCATGGTGGACATGAGTGTGAGTTTAGCAATTCAAGTTCCCATGCGTGTCAAAAACCATACCAAAATCGCACTCGTCAAGAACCCCAAGCACCATGCTCGCACCAAACACATCGATACAACCTATCATTTCATTAGACAGATGGTGTACGAGGGTGCTATGAAGCTGGAGTTTACTCCAACTAGCAAGCAGGTTGCAGATTTCTGCACCAAGCTACTGAGCCCTGAGAAGCTCTAGTTCTACATGAAGGCATGTGGATTCTGTCCACTCCAATTGTGGCAAAGTGAGAAATTGTTGGGAAAGGAGCCATCCGGCTAAGTTTCAGGTCTACAGAATCAAGTTTTCGGAAAGTACTTAATGGCTACTTTGATCCTTAATGTAGTCACAAATAATATACACTACAAGTTTTAGGCCGATCTAATAGTCGGATTGGGAGATATGAAATTTGAAGTTTCCGGAATCATGGACCGCCGATGGCTGGGTGACCATGGGTGACGGCTCCATGCCTTAGCGTGAGAAAATAAAAAAGCAAGAGGTCCAGGCTCAAGACCTGATGGGAGAAATATCCGAAAAACGTCCTTGGTCATAGGAACCCCTTGGTTGAGTGTACTGACTAGGATTAAAGTACTTCTCCCTACTTTTAATGTGAGGTGAGATCCTTGTGTGCTAGCCATGGACAGATGGCCATTCTCCATGACATTGTGGGTTATGTGACCACTAGCGGTGAGCCAGGAGAACAGTCTCTAGCTCTCTAGGTTTTGTGTGACTGGTCAGCCTCATTGCAAGGCTGATTTCCCCTTTGTGTGAGATTGGGGGCTCTAGTATGTCAGCCTTAGCCTCCATGGCTGATTTGTGTAGCCTGTGAGAGGGCTGACTTGCCCAAGCTCTAGCTCTATATGTACTCAATCATTTTGTGTGATTTAACAACCATTGTTCAGTACATCATGTGCCCTTCAATCCCACATGCTTGCTGCTCCAAGGTTCCCTCTCTTCTTTAGTTTCAACATTTCATGTCAGAGCCAAGTGTTGCTAGTTTCAGCTAGCACAGGTCGTCACTTTGAGAGTGACGGTATAGGATCAAATCTTGAACAAACATCATTAAGTTTACAAGACAAGCTTTCCAACAAGCCCAATATCGCGAAGATCCAACGGTCGGATTGAGAGTTATGCTCAAAACGAGGTCAGCCTAGGCTACACTCTTTGCTATAAGTAAGACTGTCGCCTTGTAATGACCATAACTCTCTTGTTTCTTTGTAAAATTTTAAAGTGACACATCTGAAATGTAGTATGTTTCCTAAGTCTTTCATTGGTGCAAACATATGTGTATTCCATTAATTCATTTGGAAGAAATGCCGTTTACAAGCTGGCTGATCTGAGATGGAGTAGGAGCAGAAGCATATCCTGTTTTCAAGAGGGCATTTCTTTCAAAATCCCCTCTTGATGACCCTGTTTTATGGGTTGTTGTGAATGGTTTTGAGTGGAATTTTCAAGTGGTGGGCTCCTATTTTCCAATTTCCTATTCTGTTGGTATCCATTGTCCACTTTCTGCCAGACAGATTTTTGGCTAAAGTAGTAGTTGAAGCAGGGGTAGCGCCACCACCCAAGAAAACGAAGAGCATCACCAAGGCTCAAAATGACAGCAACTGCCGTTGTGATAGCTGACCAGCCATTGGAGAGGCTTGAGGGACGCGCCAACTTCATGTTTTGAAAGTTCCGCATGTGCCTCCTTTTGGAGGAAAGGCACTTGTGGGAGGTGGTGAGCGGCAACAAGTCAGCTCCAGATCCACAAGAAACAGGAATCAACGCAACACAGGTGGTGGCGGGGGTGATGCCGCATAAGGGTGCAGCCGGTGCAGGTTCATCTACAGCTACACTAGTGGCGTATGATGAGTGGAAGAAGAAGGAAAGGCAGGTACAGGTTGCTTGTCAACACCATCTCCACCACACATCTTCAGTACGTGAGTGACAAGGCTACTGCAAAGGAGGGATGGAATTTGGTGTGCTAAAAGTATGAGGGCAAGGACCATGCATTCCTCAAGCCTTTGGAGGAGAAGATGATGTCACTAAATTGGAATAGGCTGCTAACCAGAAGTGTGAAGTCGTGGTGCGTCTCAGAGATGTGGGCGAGCTCGTAGAGCGAGCCGCAGCACCAAAGCGCGGGCTGCACCCTTGGTACTGCCACAGTAGCAACAGAACAACACGATTAGATTTCTAATATAGGCTGAGCTTGCGAGAATCAAGTACAAGACGAGATGATAGAACACTCGATGTGGGCGCAACACCAAAGATGCAGGCGCTGACCAACAAGTAGCCGTAGTAACCGAGGCGTACACAGTCAATCCTAGAGCCAAGGTGCGGGCTGAGGAAGAGCAGATAGCTGATGAGCTCAAGATGGATACGTGGACGCAGTGCAAGGGAGCATGGGCGCCGAGGCAAGGTCAGATGCCACAGCACAGAGACGCGGGTCGTAAGACTGCAGCATCGAAGTGCGGGCTGAGTAGAAGCCTTGATGATGAACTGGTAACAGAGCCGGTGAGAGCAAAGCGTTGGCGCAATACTAGCAAGTATGGGTGCTGCTAGATGAACCAATGGAGGATGCCGCAGTTAGGTATTGGCAGGCGTAAAGATGCAGGGAAAGAAGGAGCAGAAGTGTGAAGGAATGCCGCAGCCTTGGAAGGCGGACTGAGAGAGAGGAATGACCAACTGAATACTTTGTTGATAACAGAGCAATAAATACAACACATGGTATATATTTCTATTCTACCATAGTCTAAGCCTGCATCTAAGGGTGGTTGATAGGATTGATGTAGGCGTAGTTGAGCTGCTGCTCCTGCTACTGCTCCGGTGAGAGGCGCCGAGTACCGGCTCTACGCGGGACTCAACAGGAGGCGCGAGGCAAAGCGGGTTCTTGTTTTGGCAAGAATGTCGTTTGTCTTGGAGTGATGACCAAACCGCTTAAGTGAGATTTGGGTGATCGTGTGGTCGTTAGTTACCGGTGCGTGGATCTGCCGGTGTCTGGTCATAGTCCATCGTGCGAACGGTAGGGCTTGTTTGTTGTTCTCCCGGGTGATTCGTTGGAGTTGCCGAGTCTGGTTCGTGAACTGGTGCTCGAGTGGGATTTTTTGGTGAGCCTGATTTGTAGGCTTGTCCGGCAGCTTCGACAGGCAGAGATGACCCGGCTGTTGCGAGTACCTTGTGGGTATGAGAGTAAATTTCCAATACCCGCCCTCAAGCCGACAAGGCACAGAGAAAATTAGCCATTTTGGTTGTGCTATTGCGTTGATCATGATGAAATCGTGTGGTCACTATGGTGGCTCCTGCTCCGCTTGGTAGTGCAAGGGGTGTGGAGTAGCGACTTTGCTTTAGAAATAGTCGTTCCAAATGCCTGCTAATGGACGTCTTTAGGTTGCTCAGGATGACAGGTTGCTGCAAGCGGCTTGAATGGAAGAGTGGACCAGTGGTGAGGAGGGGAAGAGGATTCGCAATGTATGGAAATGCACAGTGGTGATGGTCTATACTAAAGATTGGGGTTGGGGGCTGTGCTGAAGGTCTGAAGGCAGGTGTAGGTGATAAGAGATGTGCTTGGAGTTCTACTGATAGAGATGAGGGTGAAGTGCTGTCAAAAGATGGAGTCTCAGATTGGGGCTTGCGGAGAGGACTGGTGGAATGATCAGTTTTGGTGTCTGTCACAACGTCGAGGTCCTGATTGGAAGGAGATATTGGAGATTCGACTATAGAGTGCGCGGGTGGTAGATCGATGTTGTAGAAGGCTCTCATGAAGTTTCTTACTTCTTCCAAGATAAAGGGTGAAGTTGTTCCTGTTGTGTCTTGTGAAAGCAGGGCTGGTACTGTTGAGGACGTGTACTTGATTAATGAGGCCAAGGGTACTGTGGGCTGTCACTGTTTTAAATGTCTGGGATTTTGTTGTTTGCCTTTTCGAGGCCGAGTTGGCTTTGTGAGGGGAGAATGCTGTTGGAGGAGGTGAGGGCTTGACGACTTCAAAAGAGTTGCGGGGGTGGCTTCAACAATGAACGAAGAGACTGCTTATATAGGCTGTTATACTGTACGGAGAGAGGGTGATGAGGTTGTAGATTTTGGGGATTCTTGGCGATGAGGTTGCAGATAGGGCCTTGAAGTAGCTGAGTGGCAGGTGGGTGGCTGGGATGTTGCAACCTTGGGTTCTGTAGGTGGTGGATCTGCTGCTGGAGTTTCCTGAGGATGAAGTTTGTAGGCTGGTGAGAGGGTGGAGGAGATGAGAGTGCATAGAGGACGCAGTTTGAAGATATGAGAGATGATATGAGAGGTGATGATTGTGAGCCAAAGCAATGTCAAAAGTGTAGTTTTGAAGAGAAACATGGCTCCTTGTGAATCCAGAGGAGGAATGTACTGCTGTAGATGAGGTCGTGGGTTTCGCTGAGAGAGGTAGGCTATGGAGGATGTAGATAAATGTGGACAAATCAAGAGAAACTTGAGGAGGTGCCAGAGCTTGAGCCCGAACAAAGGTACAGTGAGGGCATGGACACGTGGCTGCGATGGAGCTGAGGTTTCATCAAGAGCTGCCTCGTCCATTTGCAACTGCTATAGGTACCTTCCGCACTTGGTTCGAGAAGGAGCACCGAAAAGAGCACAAGGTTGGGCAGAATGTTGATAATTGCGAGCACGATGTGGGTGTGTGGAGAAGCTACTTCTGCTACTGAGGAAGGGGACTGCTTCGGAGTGACAGGAGGTACTACTACTACTGCAAGATCTCCGGTGACTGTGTCCACAAACAGGCTCGTCCACCTTGGAATAAAGGGAGGAAGTGAGTGATAGCGATTCAGCAGGGACGGTACAGTGCGGGGCGGCGGTTTTGGCATCAGTGATGGCGAAGAAGCGGCAAAGCAAGCAAGGAGCTTTCTCTGGGCTCTGATACCATGTTAGTAAATTGGAAGAGGCTGCTAACCGGAAGTGTGAAGTCACGGTGCATCTCAGAGATGCGGACGAGCTTGAAGAGCGAGCCACAGAGCCGAAGCGTGGACTACACCCTTGGTAGTGCCACAGCAGCAACAGACCAGTACGGTTAGATTTCTGATGTAGGCTCAGCTTGTAAGAATCTGTGAAAATTAGTGCTTCTCCAGGATCATAGGTGTCTCGGGAGATACAACCGATCAAACAATTGTGACTGAAATCCACGGTGTTGTACACACTATAACTGTAGATTGCAAATAAACTCTTTCTGTTACACACTGACGATCCAAGAGGTTACACGGAAGTCAGAAATACACGGCTCGTCTCTTGAGCTTTCCAACGATATGCTATACTTGAAAAATGGTGCAGTACAGACGAAGCAATCTACAAATGAAACTACTACCTATTTGTACTAGTCTAGTGACTAGGAAATACAAAGAACAAGCAGAGTGCACGAGCTTGGTCTGTCCGGTCCACTTGTGTCTTCCTTCAGCGTCCCGGACGCCGGTCGGTGTTCCCAGTCACCGAGCGACCGAGGTTGGCGGATGCCCAGCGCCCTCGATGGGATCCACAGACGAGATCGTCCGGATCTGCGGCAGATCCTCTTCTTCCGTCGATCTTCTCGCTCGTCGGGTGAAGAGGAGCTCGTGCTCGCACTCTCGATCCCGCGACGGCTGCTATCGCTCCATTGTCTACTCGATGCTCTCCCATCCATCCATCTCTTCTTTATAAAGATCCTGTAGCTCTGTTCTCTCGATCCGATGCTTCTGTCGCAGCCCGTCCATCTGTTCCGATCTTCGGTCCGTGTTTCCACTGCTCCACCAGAAGCCACGTCAGCACCCATCGTATCGAGAGGAGCTCACGCTCGCACTCTCGTACTAGCACTCGGTCCTCACCGAGGCCATGACCTGTACTTTCGCAAATTATGCCAGAACTTAAGGTGGCCGTCCGTAGTATCCTATCAAATCAATAGGAGGCTGCGGCAGGCCCTCGTACCGGGTTAGACTCCCGGACGACGGTAACTGACCCCGCCATCGGCAGAGCAGATTCCAGTAGAGTAGAGTCCGGTAGGATAGGCAGAGGGTTGGGGGAGAGAGTGGCGACCTCTCCCCCAGCCCTCTTGCTTTTTGTAACCCAAGTGCCCATGTCGAGCACAAAGTAGAACACTTGTGAGATAGTGACATAAACTATGTCACTTTTCTTCTTTTGCTCATATCTCCAGATCAAGCCATCCAAATTGGCTGAAATTTGGACTGTAGATGGCTGACGAGGAGATCTGTCCATCGGTCCCTCCTGATCAGGAATCCGCCTTGTGGTGATGAAGATCCTGATTTTCCAACATTCCCCCCCTTGAATGCCAAGCCCGAAAAAGGGGTGGTATTCAAGCCGAAAAGCAGGCAGTGTAGAAGAGAAGGCGAGGCAGGGGCACGCACATCCAGAAATGTCCAGCGACGGTAGAGTTGAAACTTCCCCCCCCGGGCGGCCCAAGCCGATGCCGAACAAAATGGCAGAACAGGAGGCACCCGATGGACCCTGAGTGTACCCAGCAGGGCCAATGCCTAGGCAGAGCCGTATGGCATGTAGGAGGGGTACCATCGGGGAGCCGCCTGCCCGGACACATGTGGGACCGAGACCCCACACATGGCCGGGACCCGTGGTGGGCCGACATCGGCAGCCCACCATCGGTTTCTTGCCTGCAATATGGGAGCGGCGAGATGAAGAAGAGAACAAGAATGTGAAAGCAGAACGTGTGGCCCCCAGAGCAGTCGGAGTGTGGCGTGTAGCAAGGAGCAAGCCGCACTCTGCAGTTTGTCGGGATGCGAGGAGCGAGCCGCGAGACAGTGAGGGGAGCGAGCAGGACAAAGGAGAGAGGGGCAGAAGCGATGACGAAAGAGCGGAGAGAGGCGCAGGCACCACGCACGGCCACCGGGTCCAACGCCTCATGTAGGGGAACCCGGGAGGCCATGTGGGGAGCGCAAGAGATGACAGAGCGAGAGAGAGGGGCGTGGCGGCCAACCGCAACCCGCGTCCGTGCCAACGCCTCATGTGGGGGGCACGGAAACGGGAGGGGAGAGCGGCATTGCCGTCGGTCATCTTCGTCCATCCCAATGCCTCATACGGGAGGGACGGAAGAAGAGGACCCAGAGGAGACAGGAGCAGGGAGAGAGAGCAAGCCGAGGCGAGCGTAGAGAGCAGCATGACGGTCAGCAGAGAGCGGCTTGGTGAAGATGTCAGCGGACTGCTGCTCGGTAGGAATGTAGAGCATGCAAACCTCACCGTCGGCAACCGCGTCGCGGACGTAGTGATACTGCCGGCGAACGTGTTTGGTGCGATCATGGAGAACGGGATCCTCGGAGAGGGCAATGGCGCCCTCGTTGTCGCAGTTGATGGTGGTAGGTGCGAGTTGATCGAAGCCAAGTTCGGAAAGAAGCATGCGAAGCCAGACGGCTTCACGAGTGGCTTCGCTTTCGGTAATGTATTCGGCTTCAGTGGAAGAAAGAGCCACCACGGATTGCTTCTTGGAGCACCAACTGACGGGGCCTCCATTGAGAAGGAAGACGTAGCCAGACGTTGATCGACTGGTGGCGTGATCACCGGAGAGGTCCGCGTCGCAGAAGCCGTGAAGAATGTTGTCACCGCTGGAAGAGTACCGAATTCCGAGGGCAGCAGTGGAGCGCAAGTAGCAAACGCTGTGTTTTGCTGCAACGATTTGAGCGGCGGTGGTGTTCTGGCAGCCTTGGCTGAGGATGCCGACAGCATAGGAGAGATCAGGACGGGTGGCAACGGAGGCATACATCAGGGAGCCCACCATGCTGGGAAAAATTTTGGCGTCGGCGGGAGCGAGAAGATCCGCCGGAGTGGGAACCTTGGTGAGGCCATGTTGGAGTGCCAAGGGTGTAGCCATAGGGTTGGCGTCACCAAGTTGGAACTTATCAGCAACACGTTGTGCATACGTGGCTTGATTGAGAACGATGTGACTGTTCCGCTGTTGATGCACTTGAATGCCGAGGTAATATGTCAAAAGGCCCATGTCACTCATCTCAAAACGCTGAGACAGCTGAGCTTTGAAGGCGGAGATGGTGTCCAGCGTGGGACCAAACAGAATGAGGTCATCAACATAGAGAATGATGCCAATGGTGTTGGCGCCGGAGCGATAGTAGATGGAGTGGTCAGAATGGAGACGGGTCAGGTTTTGCCCAAGGAAGAACTCATGAATCTTGATATTCCATTGACGTGGGGCCTGCTTGAGTCCATAAAGGGAGCGCTTGAGACGACAGACAAGATGAGCCTTGTCAGGTTCCACGAAGCCCTCGGGTTGCGTCATGTAGATGGTCTCATTCAGGTCTCCATTGAGGAAAGCGCATTTGACATCCATCTGATGCAGGATCCAACCGTTAGCAGAAGCAAGAGATAGAATGACACGGATGGATGAATACTTAGCGACTGGAGCGAAGGTGTCACTGTAGTTGACGCCAAGAACCTGACTGTAACCGCGAGCCACGAGACGAGCTTTGTACCGGTCAGGTTCGCCAGCACTGTTGAGTTTTCTCCGAAACACCCACTTGCATGTGACGAAAGGTTGGTCCGGCGGCTGTGGGACAAGATCCCATGTGCCTTGTTTTTGAAGCTGATCAAATTCTTCCTGGCTGGCTTGTTGCCAAAGAGCTGCATCAGGTCGACGCATGGCGTCCTTGTAGCTGATGGGGTCGACGACTTGAGTGACGAGGGCAGTTTCATCTTCATTATCTGATGTGTAGAGCATGGCGTGTTGAAAGTACGTTGGAGTTGTGCGATTGCGGGTGGAGCGACGAAGACCAGGGATGGCTGTAGACAATGGTGGAGCATCCGGTGCTGATGAGGAAAGGGATTCTCCAGTGGTGTGTTCGTGAGGATGCACTGGAGGAAGCACATCAGCATGTTCATCGACGACAGGGTCAACGTTGAACTTTTGAATGGGCTCGGGAGCCGTGTCCATAGGTATGGTGACGATGGGTGAAGTAGGAAGAATCCTTGTGTTGAGAAATGTGGTTTCATCAAAGATGGGTTGTCGTGCACGGGCTACGGTTTGCGTAGCAGGATCCCAAACTCTGTAGATGTCGTGATTGTCCTCATATCCAAGGAGGATACAGGCCTTAGACCGCGGCTCCAGCTTGGAGCGCAGTTCTGGGCGTAGCCAGACGTGAGCGGTGCAGCCGAAGATGCGAATGTGTTGCAGATGAGGTTTCGCACCAGTCCATGCTTCATACGGAGTATGAGTAGCATTGGGAAGTTTGGTTGTGGGCAGTCGGTTGGTGATGTAGGCTGCAGTGGAGAGAGCCTCCCCCCAAAAGACGGATGGGAGTGCAGCTGTGTGTAGCATTGTCCGAGCGCGTTCCAGAAGGGTCTGATTCATGCGCTCCGCTTTCCCGTTTTGTTGAGGCGTGTAGGGAACATTACGTTGGTGTTGGATACCTTTCTGCTGGAAGAAAGAGTTGAGTGATTGACAAATGAACTCACCACCGTTGTCGGTTCTGATTTTCTTCACAGTAAGGTTGGTTTCATTTTCAATCTGTCGCATCCATGTCTTGATGATATCGGCGGCTTCATTTTTGTAGCGGAGAAACTTGACCCAAACGAAATGGCTGTAGTCATCGATGATGACCAGGAAGTAATGCTTGTTTGACAGGGAACCTTCTTTGATGTAGCAGAGGTCCATGTGAAGCAGTTCCAGTTTCTGTATTGTTGATGTAGTTGGGTGAGCCTTGAATGGTTTTTGATGTTGTTTGCCTATCAGACAGCCGCTGCATGGTTTGGTGTCAGATGGCTTCGTGAGTCCGGATGGGAGATCATGGACCCATTGTTATTGTGCCATGTTGTGCAGAGTGGCATAGTTGACATGGGCGAGCCGGCGATGCCATAAGTCAGCTGTAGAAGTAGCCGAGGTGGAATGACGGCAGTCTGAAGAAACTGCTGCCATGAATGCGACTTCTGGTTCATTTGTCAGCATAGCTGATGGTACCTCCTCTGAGTCGAGAATTGTCAGGTGACCAGTGCGAGTAGCAACGGCTGCTATATTTCCTTTGTTGTCCAGAATCTTGGAGTTCTTGTCCAAGTCAAAAACCACTTTGAAGCCGTTGTCGTTGATACGTCCGACGGATAGGAGATTGGCTGCAAGTTCAAGGACGAATAAGACTTGGCTGAAAGTGCGTGTCACCTACTGCCCTTGAAGGGTAATAAGTACTCGTACTGTACCTTCACCGTAGGCTGGAATAAGTCTTCCATCACCCACACGAACTCCGCGAGGTTGTGCATATTGGGTGTAGGTGGTGAACCACTCCTTGCGACAGGTCATGTGCTTAGTGCATCCCGAGTCAATGATCCAGGCAAGGACTCCCGCAGCGAGTAGATAAGCATAGTCGACAGAGCACATTGCTAGTTCTTCGAGGATGGGTTTTTCATGACTGATTGAGAAATCAGTATTTGCTCCGCTTGAATCTGAAGGGTGTTGTTCGAAGTCGTTGGCGTCGGCTGTGAAGAAATTGAGCTGAGGAATAGAGTCACTGTCTGAGTTTTGCTGCGCGTCTGAGGAATTGTGACCTGTAAAGCCTGAGATGAGATGAGAAAAGTCAGCCAACAGTGTTGAGAAAGCTGAGAGAAAGGCTGATGGTGTCTCATCAGTGAGAAGAGCGTTCGGAGTGTTGCGCGTTGGCGCATTGAAGCGTGGTCGTTGCTCTGAGCGAGTTGGGCAGTCAAGCTGGATATGCCCTTTTTTGTTGCATCGCCAACAGATACGATCCCCTGGATGAACATAGGGCCTGGGAGCTTGTTGAGGATAGCCAGGTCGAGGTTGATAGGTGGGTTGAGTGCCTTGTTTGGTGCTGGGACGAGCATTCCCATAGGTCTCGTATTTCTTCGTTCGTCGGTCTGGTCGTCCTTGATATTTTGCATAAAGTCCGACTTCACCCCCGTTTTCTTTGATGTAGGCATCTTCGTCCAGCATAAGAGCCTGTGTTGCCTTCTCAATGGTCAGCACATGTGGCTTGGCTGCTGCTGCTGCTGCGGCCGCTGCCGGTCCTGCTGCTGCTTGTACTGCTGCTGCTGCTTCTGGGACAGCGTTCCCAATGGCGTCTAGGGCGTTCTTAACAGCAGATCCAATGAGTGCAATCTTTTCATCATCTTCCTGTCGGTCGTTGTTGAAGGTTTGAAGACGCTTCACTATGTGTTGAAAACGTGTAGGAAGGCTCTGAAACAAGGTCTGAACAAGCACTCTTTCAGAAATGACTTCACCCAAGGCTGTGATGCGACTGGAAAGGTCCTTCAAATGGCTGATATGATCCTTAAGCCGAGTGTGTTCCTCCATTTTCTGAGTATGAAATTCTTTGAGCAGATGACCCAGCTCATCGTCGCTGATCTTGTGATAACGTCGCTTCAGGGCTCGCCATGCTGTTCTCGGACAGAGGTCCGCATTGTTGTCTCGAATGAGAAATTTTAGCCGCTCTTCCAGTTGCATAGCCAGTATTGCAAACGCTTGGTCGCATCGCCTTTTGTGACTGTTTTTCTCTTCGGTGGAGGCATTAGCGTCCACGACGTCTGTAGGTGGGTCGGTGACCACTCCCCATAGTCCCTTCTTCATGAACACCATTTTCATGTTGAATGCGAAGGATTGGTAGTCCTCGCCATTGAAGATTTGTATCTTGAAGTGATCATGATGGCTGTTCCCTGTGAGTAACGCCAGGGTGATGACTGCTCCTGGTAAAGGCACCTCCTGCTCTGATACCAAATGTGAAAATTAGTGCTTCTCCAGGATCATAGGTGTCTCAGGAGATACAACCGATCAAAAAATTGTGACTGAAATCCACGGTGTTGTACATACTGCAACTGTACGTTGCAAATAAACTCTTTCTGTTACACACTGACGATCCAAGAGGTTACACGGAAGTCCGAAATACACGGCTCGTCTCTTGAGCTTTCCAACGATATGCTATACTTGAAAAATGGTGCAGTACAGACGAAGCAATCTACAAATAAAACTACTACCTATTTGTACTAGTCTAGTGACTAGGAAATACAAAGAACAAGCAGAATGCACGAGCTTGGTCTGTCCGGTCCACTTGTGTCTTCCTTGAGCGTCCCGGACGCCGGTCGGTGTTCCCAGTCACCGAGCGACCGAGGTTGGCGGATGCCCAGCGCCCTCGATGCGATCCACGGACGAGATCGTCCGGATCTGCGGCAGATCCTCTTCTTCCGTCGATCTTCTCGCTCGTCGGGTGAAGAGGAGCTCGTGCTCGCACTCTCGATCCCGCGACGGCTGCGATCGCTCCATTGTCTACGCGATGCTCTCCCATCCATCGATCTCTTCTTTATAAAGATCCTGTAGCTCTGTTCTCTCGATCCGATGCTTCTGTCGCAGCCCGTCCATCTGTTCCGATCTTCGGTCCGTGTTTCCACTGCTCCACCAGAAGCCACGTCAGCACCCATCGTATCGAGAGGAGCTCACGCTCGCACTCTCGTACTAGCACTCGGTCCTCACCGAGGCCATGACCTGTACTTCCGCAAATTACGCCAGAACTTAAGGTGGCCGTCCGCAGTATCCTATCAAATCAATAGGAGGCTGCGGCAGGCCCTCGTACCGGGTTAGACTCCCGGACGACGGTAACTGACCCCGCCATCGGCAGAGCAGATTCCAGTAGAGTAGAGTCCGGTAGGATAGGCAGAGGATTGGGGGAGAGAGTGGCGACCTCTCCCCCAGCCCTCTTGCTTTTTGTAACCCAAGTGCCCATGTCGAGCACAAAGTAGAACACTTGTGAGATAGTGACATAAACTATGTCACTTTTCTTCTTTTGCTCATATCTCCAGATCGAGCCATCCAAATTGGCTGAAATTTGGACTGTAGATGGCTGACGAGGAGATCTGTCCATCGGTCCCTCCTAATCAGGAATCAGCCTTGTGGTGATGAAGATCCTGATTTTCCAACAGAATCAAGTACAGGAAGAGATGACAGAAAATTCCATGTGGGTTCAGCACCAAAGGTGTGGGCGCTGATTGAGAAGTAGACACAACAGCGGAGGCACACACAGTCAATCCTAGAGCCGATGTGTGGGCTGAGGAAGAGCAGGTAGCTGATGAGTTGAAGATGGAGGCATGGGCACAGTGTAGGGGAGTACGAGTGCTAAGGCAAGGTCAGGTGCCACAGCAGAGAGACGCGGGCCGCGCGGCCATAGCATCAAAGTAAGGGCTGAGTGGAAGCATTCATAATGAACTGATAATAGAGCCAGCAAGAGCAAAGCGTGGGCGCAATAGTAGCAAGTACGGGCGCTGCCAGAGGAACTGATGGAGGATGCTGTAGCCAGGTATTGACGGCACAGAGATGCAGGGAACGGAGGAGTGGAAGTGTGAATGAATGACGCAGCCTCAGAAGGTGGACAGAGAGAGAGCAATGACCAACTGAATACTTAGTTGATAGTAGAGCAACAGATACAAGACAAGATATATAGTTATAGTCTAGCATGGTCTAAGCCTACGTCTTAGGGTGGTCGATAGGATTGACGCAAGCGGAGCTGAGCTGCTGCTCTTCCTACTGCTGTGGTGAAAGGCGCCGAGTACCGGCTCTGTGCGGGGCTCAACGGGAGGCACGAGGCACAACGGGTTCTTGCTTTGGCGGGAACGCCGTTTGTTGTGGAGTGAGGACCAAACCGCTTGAGTGTTGTTTGGGTGATCGTGTGGTCGTTAGTTACCGGTGCGTGGATCTGCCGATGTCTGATCATGGTCCATCGTGTGAATGATAGGAATTTTTGGTTGTTCTCCAGGGTGATCCGTTGGAGCTGCCGAGTCCGGTTCGTGAACTGGTGCTCGAGTGGGATTTTCTGGTGAGCCTGATTTGCAGGCTCGTCCGATAGCTTGGACAGGCTGAGATGACCCCGGCAGTTGCGAGTGACTTGTGGGTATGAGAGTAAATTTCCAACAGATGATGGCTATGAAAATACAGGATGGTGAATGGATGGAGGCATACTTGGACAGGATAAAGGAGCTGGAAAAGTAGTTGAGAGCGTGAAGCAATCTTGTGGAAGAAGCACCTTTCATCCTCCATTGGTTGAGGAGACTTCCAATTAGCTACGACAGGGTGCGAGAGATGTTGGACTGTCAACCAACTCTCAACCTCGACTTCATCTACACACACATGGTGTATGTGGAATTGCGTCGTAATGTAGGAAAACGCAATGGCAACAACAACAATGAATCAGCTTTTATGGCCACAAGCTCACGCAACTAGCAGTTGCAGTAGTCTAGAAAGTAGAGAGGCAGGAAAAAAGGAAAGTGCCACTACTTCAGGAAGAGGAGCACTACAAGAAAGAGTGCTCCACGTTCAAGGGAGAGGAGAAGGAGCAGCAACAGCACTAAAAGCAGTAGTCTCCAGAATAGTAGCAGCAGTAGTCAAATTAGCGTCAGCAGCAATAGGAAAACCAGATTGGTGTGCGTCACTTTGCCAATATGACCGTGGCTAAGGAGGTGTGTGATCGTCTCTTCATGGCGAAGTCAGATATGTTGCAGATAAAAGAGGCGCATATGGCGTGGTACAAATACTCAGGATGCACGAAGAGCCTGACGCAACACAATGAGTAGCTAACGCAACTGCCCTCTATTCCCCTCGACTAATTGCTTTGGATGATGATCGGGTGGTGTATACTGAGGGGATAAGGATTGTGGAGATGTGGTTAGAGACCCCGCGTGGCAGTGAAGTGGGAGTGTTCCATGGAGTGCTACATGTATCCGATGCTACATTCAACCTCCTCTCAGTCCCCTCTCTAACCAACACAGGGCTTTGCGTCGTCTTCAAGAACGGCTATGGCTACATCCTCGACAAGGAAACTGGAGAGGAGTTGGCCAGGTCGGTGAAGGAGGAGAATATGTACGGGTCGGTGAAGGAGGGCGACATGCCTGATGGGGGCAACTAAGATCGCACACAAGCAGAGTGTTGCAGCAGCTGTGTAGGAAACAGTTGGTGAAATCTGGCATGCGCAGTATGGCCATATCGGCATGCGTAGTTTGCAATATCTTCAAGCAAAGCAGATGCTACATGAATTACCCACCATCTCTAACTTTGAGCATCAGTTATGCATTGGCTGTTTACAGGGGAAGCAGCATCGCGATGCATTCTCTGGAGCAAGGGAATGCGCAAAGGAGGTGCTGGAATTGGTCCACTCAGACTTCTGTAGCCTGATGCAAACCTAGAGTTTTGGAGGGTCTAGGTATTTACTGATCTTCATTGAAGAATTTAGCCGTTACACATCTTTATACTTCCTTTCTTCCAAGACGAGTGCTTTGATAGGGTAAAGGAGTTCAAGGCAATGGTGGAACACCAGACTGGCAAGAAGATCAAGGCGCTACACAACAATTGTAGCGAATAGTACCTAAGTAAGGACTTCCAAGACTACCTTGTAGCACCTGGCATCAAGGCGTAGCATACTGCGCCATACTCACCGCAGCAAAATGATGGAGCACAACGTGCCAACCGGACCATTGGGAAATCAACATGCTCCATGCTACCCGCGACTCGACTGACTTACGACTCCAGGGCCAAAGTCGTGAGCACTATGGTCTACATCAAGAACCATAGTCCAACTAAGGCCCTAGAGCAGATGATGTCGTAGGAGGCGTGGTTTGGCAAGAAGCCGTGTGTGGGTCATCTTCACGCGTTTGGCAGCTTGGCACACATGCATGTGCCAAAGGAGAAGCGGCAGTATTTGGATGCACTGCACGTAGATGCTGACGCTTAGCTATGACATGGCAAGGAAGGCCTATCGCCTCTACAAGAGGGATACAAGTGATATCATCATCTATAGGGATGTCGTCTTTAACGAAAGCAGCGTCATCAGTACCAACATCATCTGTGAAGAGGCAGCCGAACCAGCATGTGACAAAGTAGTAGAAGCAGACACTCCCCTTTACCCCGTCTTGTTGACCTAAGATGCCCCTTGTCCATAGCAGATATTTGGAAAGGCACAGGACGGACTAGGCATGGTCTGCTCCCTTGGATTAAATTCCTTGAGAGTGGTCCTGATAGACAAGGCATGCACTCCTCCTTTGGAACAAGTCCCCGTTGTCTAAACTGGATAGCATAGCCAACAACCACTACCTAGGACAACTCCTTGTGGCTTAGATGTTCTAGAGTTAGTCTATCAAGCGAGAGGTAACTAGGTCACATCCTAGCCCTGTGACTAATTTTCTTTATGATCAAAAGGGGAACGGGAAGATTCTAAGAGATCTTAGAACATTCCACGGTCCATCCTGATGGCTGGTGCCACTTGGCGGTCACAAGGAGCGCCATGTGAGCAGGGTGGATGATGCAATCCAGATTACCCCCAAAGTGGCTCATCCAAGGAGCCACCGCGCGTCGAGGCTAGAGGCTTGCTCTAGAACTATAAGAACCTGTCACTTGGTTGACGTTGATCACAGTTCTTACCTTTGAGACTGCTCACACAGTTGTCCACTAGAGGCAGACAATGAAAAAGTATTGGTTGGTCTAAGCCCGAGGAGTTAGCTCCTCGCGCGAAAGTCACCAAGTGCTAAGGATACAGTGTGGAACCATGATTCCGAGGGTGATATATCCTCCTACTTGCAATACTAGGAGGGGATGGCAAGTGCCATTGTATTGGCGTTCCTTTCTAGTTTGTTGCCTGAGGCTAGTTCACACGTCTCTCCTGACCCTTCCTCTACTATGACAGTGGGAGAGCCACTATACTCTCCCATGTCTGATGCAGCAAATCCAGCGACCTCATCCGCAAAAGTAGAGGAAGGAGATGTAGTACTACCAACAGCAGCAGTTGTGCCAACAGCACCGGGCCTGTCGCTCGCAAATGCTCTAGCACTAGGTCGAAGGTATCCTCTCAGGATGCGCTACGAGCCTGGTGAACGCGGCTATTTTTCGATGCTGCGGAAACCAAAATAGATGAACGTCACAGTTGGAGCAGACTTAGATGAGCTAGTGTCATACAAGGAGGCCATGGTTGCACCAGATGTAGCAGTTAGGGCGCAAGCTCTGCAACAGGACATACAGTCACAGTTCTACTTCGGCACGTGGGAGCAGACTAAGTATCCACCTTGATCAAGGTGATCAAGTGCAAATGGGTGTTTAAGGAGAAGCAGGGAGCAGATGCCAACCTGGAAAAATAAAAGGCGAGGCTTGTCGCTAAGGACTACTCGTAGCAAGAGGACATCAACTATCTAGAAACCTTCACCCCTGTTGCAAAGTTTGCCTCTATGCGCACGCTACTCTCTTATGCAGCAGCTAAGGACTTCAACATTTGTTACGAAAGGACCCATCCAGTTGAGTTTCAGGTCCACAAGAACAAGTTCCAAGAAAATACCAGATGCCTAGTCCGATCATCAATCCGAGTTCAGTATTGGAAAGATCAGGTCGCAAAATGTCTACCGTCCAAGTTTCCGGACGATCCAACATACGGATTCAGAGATATGAATTTTCAAAGTTTCTGGGGTCATGGACCGTCGGTGTCTAGGTGACCATGGGTGATGGCTCCATGCCTTAGCCTGAGAAAAGAAAAAGGCAACAGGTCTAGGGTCAAGACCTGATGGGATCAATATCCAAAAAGTTCCTAGATTCTTGGGTTACCTTGTCGGAGTGTGTTGAATAGGAAAAAGGTGTCTTTCCTTACTTTTTACGTGAGGTGAGATCCTTGTCTGCTAGCCATGGATACATGGCGATTCTCTATGGAATTGTGGGTTATGTGACCACTAGGAGTATGCCATGAGCGTATTTACTAGCTCTCTAGGTCGTGTGTGAGTAGTCAGCCTGATTTCTAGGCTGATTTCATCTCTTGTGTGAGATTATAGACTCTAGTGTGTGATCCTTAGCATCCATGGCTAAGTGGTGTGGCTTGTAAGAGGGCTGATTTGCCCAAGCTCTAGCTCTACATGTACTCCATCATTTTATGTGATTCAACAGCCATTCTTCAGCACAACTAATGCCCTTTCAGTCCCACATGCTCGCTGCTCCAATGCTCACTCTCTCCTCCAGATCCAATATTTGGTATCAGAACCAAGTTCTGCCAGGTTCAGCCAGCACAGGCCGTCACTTTGAAAGTGATAGGTTAGGATCTAACCTAGACCAACTTTCATGCTCGACCACAAGATCATCAAGTTGGCAAGACAAGCTTTCCAACGAGCCCAATATCTTGAAGAGGCAATGGTCGGATTGATAGTTATGCTCAATACAAGGTCGGCCAGGGCTACACTCTTCTCTATGAGTAAGACTGTCGCCTTGTGATGGCCATAACTCTCGTTCCTTTGTCAAATTCAAAAAGTGTCACATGTGAATTGTATTATTTTTCCAAAGTTTTCCATTGGTACAAACATATTTGCATCCCATCGATTTGTTTAGGAGAAACGTCATCTACAAGCTCACTGGTCTAAGTTGGAGTAATAGCGAAAGCATACAGTGTTTTCAAGAGGGCATAGAAGCAACAGCAGAAGCAGGGGTAGAAACAGTAGCAGAAGTAGGGGTAGCGCCGCCACCCAAGGGCAGCGTTGAGCATCACCAAATCTCAAAATGGCAGCAGCAAGCATGGTCACAGTAGCCTTGCCCTTGGAGAGGCTGGAAGGATGCGCCAACTTCACGTTTTGGAAGATCCATACCCGCCTCTTTTTGGAGGAGAGGGGCTTGTGGGAGGAGGTGAGCGGTAACCAGCGCGCTCCGCCTCCATAGGCAAAAGGCATCACTGTAGCGCAGGTGGTGGCGGGGAAGACGCCACATAAAGGTGCAACAGATGCAAGTTCATTTACAAATGCAGTAGCGACATATGAGGAATGGAAGAATGACAGACAGGTTTACAGGCTGCTTGTGAGCACCATCTCCAACCTGCATCTTTAGTACGTGAGTGACAAGGCTACTACAAAAGTGGATTAGGACGCGTTGTACAAGAAGTATGAGAGCAAGGATCCTGCATTCCTCATGCTTTTGGCGGAGAAGATGATAGCGTTATAAATGCATGGTGGCGAAGGAATGGAGGCATACTTGGACAGGGCAAAGGAGCTCGCAAAGCAACTGAAAGCGGCCGGCAATCCTTTGGAAGAGAAGTACTTCATCCTCCTCTTACTGAGGGGACTCCCAACAAGCTATGACACGGTGTGAGATACCCTGGAGTGCCAGCCGACTCTCGACCTGGAAATCATCTGCACGTACCTGGTGTAGGTAGAATTGCGTCGTAATTCAGCAAAGCGCAATAGCAGCGGCAGCATGGAAGCAGCTTTTCTGGCCACGAGCTCACGCAACCAGCAGCAGCAGTCTGGGCAGCACAGAGGTACAAAGAAAGGCAAGTACCACTATTGTCACAAAGAGGGGCACTTCAAGAAAGAGTGCTTCAAGTTCAAGAGGGACCGGAAGGAGTTGCAATAGCAACAGCAAAAACAACAATCTCCACAACAGCAGGAACTATTGGAAAAGGAGCCATCCGGCTCAGTTTCACGTCCACAGGAGCAAGTTCCATGGGACTACTAGATGCCTGCTCTAATCGTCAATCAGACTTTACCATTAAAACAACAGGTGACAAATTGTCTATGGTCCAAGTTTCAGGCTGATCCAACAGTTGGATTGAGAGATATGAATTTTCGATGTTTCCGGGGTCATGGAGTGCCGGTGTGTGGGTGACCATGGGTGATGGCTCCATGCCTGAGCCTGAGAAAAGAAAAAGGGCCAGAAGTCCAGGATCAAGACCTGATGGGAGAAATATCCAAAAGGTCCTTGGTCTTCGGATTACGTTTTCAGAGTGTGCTGAAAGATAAAGGTACCTCTCCTTACTTTCTAGGTGAGGTGAGATCCTTGCGTGCTAGCCATGGACACATGGCCATTCTCCATGGGATTGTGGGTTATGTGACCAATGGGAGTATGCCATGAGAGAATTTTCTAGCTCTCTAGGTCGTGTTTGAGTGGTCAGCCTGATTGCTAGGCTGATTTCCTCTCTTGTGTGAGATTATGGACTCTAATGTGTGAGCCTTAGCCTCCATGGCTAAGTAGTGTGGCTTGTGAGAGGGCTGACTTGACAAGCTCTAGCTCTATATGTACTCCATCATTTCGAGTGATTCAATAACCATTCTTCAGCACACCTAATGTCTTTTCAGTCCCACATGCTTGCTGCTCCAAGGCTTCCTCTCTCCTCCAGTTCCAACAATTGGTTTCAGAGCCATGTTCTGCTAGTTTCAGCCAGCACAGGCCGTCACTTTGAAAGTGACGGGTTAGGGTCAAACCTTGACCAAATTTGACGATCGACCACTGGATCTTCAAGTGAGACAAGCTTTCCAACGCTCGTTTCCAAGATCGCGAAGATCCAACTGTCGGAGCGAGAGTTATGCTCAAAACGAGGTTGGTCAGGGCTATACTCTTCTCTATGAGTAAGCCTGTCGCCTTGTGATGACCATAACTCTCTTGTTTCTTTGTGAAATTTAAAAAGTGGCACATGAGAATTGTAGTATATTTCCTAAGCTTTCCATTGGTGAAAACATATTTGCATTCCATTGATTCATTTGGGAGAAACACCATTTACAAGCTGGCTGGTCTGAGTTGGAGTGGGATCAGAAGCATACCCTGTTTTCAAGAGGGCATATCTTTTAAAATCCCTTGTTGATGACCATTTTTTCTGGGTGGATCTGAAAGGTTTTGAGCGGAAGTTTCGAGTGGTGGGCTTTGTTTTTCCAAATTCCTAGTCTGCTTGTATGTACAGTCCAGTTTCCGTCCCATAGCAGGAGTAGAAGCAGGGATAGCGCCGCCACCCAAGGGCAGCGTTGAGCATCACGAAAGCTTAAAATGGCAGCAACAAGCATGGTCACTACAGCCCAGCTCTTGGAGAGGGTGGAAGGACGCACCAACTTCATGTTTTGGAAGATCCGTACCCGCCTCCTTTGGGAGGAGAGGGACTTGTGAGAGGTGGAGAGCCGCGACGAGCGTGCTCCGCCTCCACGGGCAAAAGGCATCACCGCAATGCAAGTGGTGGCGAGGAAGATGCCGTAGAAAGATGCAGCACATGCAAGTTCATCTACAACTACAACAGCAACATATGAGGAGTGGAAGAAGAAGGACAGGTAGGCTTACATGCTTCTTGTTGACACCATCTCCAACTTGCATCCTCAATACGTGAGTGACAAGGCTCCTGCAAAAGAGGGGTGGGACGCGTTGTGCAAGAACTATGAGAGCAAGGATCCTGTATTTCTCATGCTTTTTTAGGAGAAGACGATGGCGTTGAAAATACAGGATGGCGAAGGGATGGAGGCGTAATTGGACAGGGCAAAGGAGCTGGCAAAGCAGTTGAAAACGGCCGGCAACCCTGTGGAAGATACGCGCTTCATCCTCCTCTTGCTGAGGGGACTGCCAACGATAGGGTCATGGACCGCCAGTGTCTGGGTGACCATGGGCGATGGCTCCATGCCTTAGCCTGAGAAAAGAAAAGGGCAAGAGATCCAGGGTCAAGACCTGATGGGATCAATATCCAAAAGGTCCTAGATTCTTTGGTTGCCTTGTCAGTGTGTGTTGACTAGGAAAAGGGTATATTCCCTTACTTTTTAGGTGAGGTGAGATCCTTGTGTGCTAGCCATGGACACCTGGCGATTCTCTATGGGATTGTGGGTTATGTGACGACTAGGAGTGTGCCATGAGAGTATTTTTCTATCTCTCTGAGTCGTGTGTGAGTGGTCAGCCTGATTTCTAGGCTGATTTCCTCTCATGTGTTACATTATAGTGTGTGAGCCTTAGCCTCCATGGCTAAGTGGTGTGCCTTGTGAGAGGGCTGTTTTGTCCAAGCTCTAGCTCTATATGTACTCCATCATTTTGAATGATACAATAACCATTCTTTAGCACAACTAATGCCCTTTCAGTCCCACATGCTCGTTGCTCCAAGGCTCCGTCTCTCCTCTAGATCCAATATTTGGTATCAGAGCTAGGTTCCGCCAGTTTCAGCCAGCAGAGGTCGTCAATTTGAAAGTGATGGGTTAGGATCAAACCTTGACAAAATTTGATGCTCGACCACAAGATCATCAAGTTTGCAAGAAAAGCTTTCCAACGAGCCCAAGATCACGAGGAGGCAATTGTCAGATTGAAAGTTATGCTCAATACGAGGTCGGCCAGGGCTACACTCTTCAGTATGAGTAAGCATGTCGCCTTGTGATGACCATAACTCTCTTGTTTCTTTGTCAAATTTAAAAAGTGGCACATGCAAATTGTAGTATTTTCCTAATGTTTTTTATAGGTACAAAGATATTTGCATTCCATCAATTTGTTTAGGAGAAGCTAGCTGGTCTGAGTTGGAGTAGGAGCAGAAGCATATCATATTTTCAAGCGGGCATATCTTTCAAAATCCCCTGTTTATGACCCTGTTTTATGGGTCGATCTAAAAGGTTTTGAGCAGCATTTTTCAGTGGTGGGCTCGTTTTTGTCAAATTTCCAGTCTCCTGGCATCTACACTCCATTTTCTTTCAGACAGATTTCAGGCAGAAGCAGTAGCAGAAGTAGGGATAGTGCCGCCACCCAAGGGCAGCGTTGAGCATCACCAAATCTCAAAATGGCAGTAGCAGGCGTGGTCACAGCAGCCCAGCCTTGGAGAGGCTGGAAGGATGCGCCAGCTTCACGTTTTGGAAGATCCGTACCCACCTCCTTTTGGAGAAGAGGGGCTTGTGGGAGGCGGAGAGTGGCGACCAGTACGCTCCGCCTCCACATGCAAAAGGCATCACTACAGCGCAGGTGATGGTGTGGAAGACGCCACAGGAAGGTGCAACAGATGCAAGTTCATCTCCAACTAAAGCAGCGACATATGAGGAATGGAAGGTCAGGCAGGCTTACAGGCTGCTTGTTAGCACCATCTCCAACCCACATCTTCAGTACGTGAGTGACGAGGGTACTGCAATAGAGGGTTGGGACCCGTTGTGCGAGAAGTAAAAGACCAAGGATCTTGCATTCCTCATGCTTTTGGAGGAGAAGATTATATTGTTGAAAATTCAGGGTGGCGAAGGGATGGAGGCATACTTGGACAGGGCAAGGGAGCTGGCAAAGTAGTTGAAAACAGCCGGTAATCCTGTGGAAGAGACGCGCTTCATCCTCTTCTTACTGAGGGGACTCCCAACGAGCTATAATACGGTGCAAGAGACGCTAGAGTGCCAGCCGACTCTCCACCTCATCCGCACGCACCTGGTGCAGGTAGAACTGTGTCGTAATGCAGCAAAGTGCAATGGCGGCGGCAGTAGTGAAGTAGCTTTTGTGGCCACGAGCTCACGCAACCAGCAACAACAGTCTGGGTAGCAGAGAGGAAAAAAGAAAGGCAAGTGCAACTGTTGCCAAAAAGAGGGGCACTTCACGAAAGAATGCTTAAAGTTCAAGAGGGACCGGAAGGAGTTGCAGTAGCAGTAGCAAAAGGAGCAATCTCTACAGCAGCAGCAACTATTGGGAAAGGAGCCATCCGGCTCATTTTCAGGTCCACAGGAGCAAGTTCCATGGAATTAACATGTGCTTGCTCTGATCGTCGATCAGACTACATCATTGAAAGATCAGGTGGCAAATTGTCTATTGTCCAACTTTCAGGCCAATCCAACAGTCGGATTGAGAAATATGAATTTTCAAAGTTTCCGGGGTCATGGACTGCCGGTATGTGGGTGACCATGGGCGATGGCTCCATGCCTTAGCTTGAGAAAAGAAAAAGGGCGAGAGGTCCAAGATCAAGACCTGATGGGAGAAATATCCAAAAAGGTCCTTGGTCTTCGGATTGCGTTTTAAGCGTGTGCTGACTAGGATAAAGGTACCTCTCCTTACTTTTTGGATGAGATGAGATCCTTGTGTGCTAGCCATGGATGCATGGTGATTCTCCATGTGATTATGAGTTATGTGACCACTAGGAGTATGCCATGAGAGAATGTTCTAGCTCTCTAGGTCGTGTGTGAGTGGTCAGCCTGATTGCTAGGCTGATTTCCTCTCTTGTATGAGATTATGGACTCTAGTGTGTGAGCCCTAGCCTCCATGGCTAAGTGGTGTGGTTTATGGAGGGCTGACTTGCCCAAGCTCTAGCTCTACATGTATTCCACTATTTTGAGTGACTAAACAACCATTCTTCAGCACAACGGATGCCCTTTCAGTCCTACATGCTCACTGCTCCAAGGCTCCCTCTCTCCTCCAGTTCTAAGTTTTGGTATCAGAGCCAAGTTCTGCGAGTTTCAGCCGGCATAGGCCGTCACTTTGAAAGTGACAGGTTAGGGTAAAACCTTGACCAAATTTTACGATCAACCACTTGATCTTCAAGCGAGACAAGCTTTCCAACGAGCCCAAAATTGCGAAGATCCAACGGTCGGAGTGAGAGTTATGCTCAAAACGAGGTTGGCAAGGGCTACACTTTCTCTATGAGTAAGACTATCGCCTTGTGATGACCATAACTCTCTTGTCTCTTTGTCAAAATTAAAAAGTGGCACATGCGAATTGTAGTATTTTTCCTAATATTCCTATTGGTGTAAACATATTTGCATTCCATTGATTCGTTTGGGAGAAGCGTCATTTACAAGCTTGCTGGTCTGAGTTGGAGTAGGAGCTGAAGCATATCCCGTTTTCACGAGGGCATATGTTTTAAAATCCCTTGTTGATGATCATGTATTTTGGATCAATCTGAAAGGTTTTGAGCAGACGTTTCGATTGGTGGGCTCTGGTTTTTCAAATTCCCATTCTGCTTGTAACTATAGTCCAGTTTGTGTGAGATAGACTTCGGGCAGAAGCAGCAATAGAAGGAGGGATAGCGCCGCCACCCAAGGGCAGCGTTGAGCATCACCAAAGCTTAAAATGGCAGCAGCAGGCGTGGTCACTACAGCCCCGCTCTTGGAGAGGTTGGAAGGATGTGCCAACTTCATGTTTTGGAAGATCCGTACCCGCCTCCTTTTGGAGGATAGGGGCTTGTGGGACGTGGTGAGCCGCGACGAGCGCGCTCCGCCTCCACGGGCAAAAGGCATCAGCGCAGTGCAGGTGGTGGTGGGGAAGATGCCATAGAAAGGTGTAGCAGATGCAACTTCATCTACAACTGCAGCAGCGGCATATGAGGAGTGGAAGAAGAAGGACAAGCAGGCTTACAGGCTGCTTGTTAATACCATCTCCAAACCGCATCTTCAGTACGTGAGTGATAAGGCTACTGCAAAAGAGGGTTGGGATGCATTGTGCAAGAGGTATGAGAGCAAGGATCCTGCATTTCTCAAGCTTTGGAGGAGAATATGATGGCGTTGAAAATGCAGGGTGGCAAAGGGATGGGAGCGTACTTGGACAGGGCAAAGGAGCCGGCAAAGCAGCTGAAAGCGGTCGGCAACCCCTGTGGAAGAGACGCGCATCATCCTCCTCTTGCTGAGGGGACTCCCAGCGAGCTATGACACCGTGTGAGAGACGTTGGAATGCCAGCCGACTCTTGACCTGGACTTCATCTGGATGCACCTTGTACAGGTAGAACTGCGTCGCAGTGTAGCAAAGCGATAGGGCAGCGGCAAAAGTGAAGCAGAATTTATGGCCACAAGCTCACGTAACCAGCAACAGCAGCAGTCTTGGCAGCAGAGAGGTAAGAAGCAAGGCAACTGCCACTATTACCATAAAGAGGGGAACTACAAGAAAGAGTGCTTCAAGTAGAAGAGGGACCAAGAGGAGCAGCTGGAGTAACACCAGCAAAAGCAGCAAACTCCACAGCAGTCAGAGCAGCGTCAGTAGCAGCAGCAACAACAACAGAACCAGACCGGCGTGCGCCATTTTGGCAACATGAACGTAGCCAAGGAGGTGTGCAACCGCCTTTTCATGGCGAAGTCTGATATCTCGCATGATACAAGGACAGAGGGTGTACCAAGAGCCTCACGCACCACAAGGAGTGGTTTACGTAGCTGCTCTCCATTCCCCCCCGTCCAATTACTTTGGGTGATGATCAGGTGCTGTATGCTCAAGGGATTGGGATGGTGGAGATATGGTTGGAGACCCCGCGTGGAATTGAAGTGGGAGTGTTCCATGGCGTGTTATATGTACCTGATACTGTGTTCAACCTTCTATCAGTGTCCTCTCTCACCAACACAAGACTACGAGTCATTTTATACGACGACTATGGCTACATCCTCGACAAGGAAACGGGAGAGGAGTTGGCCAGGTCGGTGAAGGAAGGCATCATGTACCGCGTGTTGGGGACGACCAACATCGTGCGCGAGCAGAGTTTTGGAGCAGTGGTGCAGGCCACAGATGGCAAAATCGTGCATGCGCGCTACGGCCACATCGGCATGCACGCATTGCAGCAACTTCAAACAAAGCAGATGGTATGTGGCTTATCCACCATCTCTACCTTTGAGCAGCAGTTGTGCATCGGCTGTTTGGAGGGGAAGCAGTATCACGAGGCATTCTCCAGAGCAGGAGAGCGTACGAAGGAGGTGCTGGAGCTGGTCCACATGACTTGTGTGGCCCGATACAGACCCAGAGCTTTGGAGGCTCTATGTATTTTCTCACCTTCATTGATGATTTCCGCTGTTACACTGCTATGTACTTCCTTTCCTCCAAGGATGAGTGCTTTGACAGGTTCAAGAAGTTCAAGACAACGGTGGAGAACCAGACTGGCAAGAAGCTCAAGGCGTTGCGCAGTGACCGCGGTGGAGAGTACCTGAGCAAGGAGTTCCAGGACTACCTCGCAGCAGCTGGCATCAAGGTACAACGTGCCGTGCCATATTCGCCGAAGCAGAACGGTGTAATAGAACGCGCCAACCACATCATTATTGAGTCGGCGTGCTCCATACTGCACGCGGATCGGCTCACATATGACTTTTGGACTGAAGGAGTGAGCACTGCGGTGTACATCAAGAACTGCAATCCAACAAAGACACTAGAGGAGATGACACCATACGAGGCGTGGTTCGGCAAGAAGCGGAGCGTGGGCCATCTTCGCGCGTTTGGCATCTTGGCACACATGCTTGTACCGAAGGAGAAGCGGTAGAACTGGGACGCGAAGAGTGCACAGATGCTGATGATAGGCTATGACGTGGCAAGTAAGGCGTATTACCTCCACGAGAGGGATACAGGCCACGTCATCATCTGCAGGGATGTCATCATCTTCAATGCCACGTGGGGTCTCCAACCTCATCTCCACAATCCCAATCCCTTCAACATACATCATCCGATCATCACCCTAAGCAATCGGATGAGGGGAATGGAGAGGAGCTGCGTAAACCACTCCTAGTCGTGCGTCAGGCTCTTGGTACACCTTGAATCCTTGTACCATGCGAGATGCGCCTTCTCGACCTGCGACATATAAGACTTCGCCATGAAGAGGCGGTCACGCACCTCCTTGGCCACGTTCATGTTGCCAAAATGACGCACGCCGGTCTGGTTCTGCTGCTGCTGCTACTACTGACGATGCTATGACTACTGTTATTGCTGTTGTGGAGGTTGTTTTTTCTGCTGCTGCTACTACTACACCTTCTAGTCCCTCTTGAACTTGAAGTCCTCTTGTAGTGCCCCTCTTTCTGGTAATAGAGGCACTTGCCTTTCTTCTTATTTCTCAGCTGCCCAGACTGCTGCTGTTGCTGGTTATGTCAGCTTGTGGCCACAAATACTGTTGCACTGCTGCTGCTGTCATTGCACTTTGCTACACTGCGATGTAGTTCTACCTGTAACAGGTGCATGTAGATGAAATCCCGGTCGAGAGTCGGCTTGCACTCCAATGGCTCTCACACCGTGTTGTATCTCGCTGGGAGTCCCCTCAGCAAGAGGAGGATGAAACGCGTCTGTTCCTCAGGGTTGCCCACCGCTTTCAGCTGCTTTGCCAGTTCCTTTGCCTTGTCCAAGAATGCCTCCATCCCTTTGCCACCTTGCATTTTCATCGCCATCATCTTCTCCTCCACAAGTATGAGAAATGCAAGATCCTTACTCTCATACTTCTTCCACAACGCATCCCACCCCCCTTTTCCAATAGCCTTGTCACTCACGTACTAAAGATGCAGGTTGGAGATGGTGTTAACAAGCAGCCTATAAGCCTGCCTGTCCTTCTTCTTCCACTCCTCACATACCGCTACTGTAGTAATAGATGAACTTGCATCTGTTGCACCTTTCTGTGGCGTCTTCCTTGCCACCACCTGCACTATAGTGATGCCTTTTGCCTGTGAAGGCGGAGCGTGCTCGTCGCCGCTCACCTCCTCCCACAAGCCCCTCTTGTCCAAAAGGAGGCGGGTACGGATCTTCCAAAACGTGAAGTTGGCGCGTCCTTATAGCCTCTCCAAGGGCAGTGCTGTAGTGACCACGCCTGCTATTGTCATTTAGAGCTTTCGTGATTCTCAATGCTGTCCTTGGATAGCAGCGCTATCACTGCTTCTGCTGCTGCTTCTGCCAGAAATCTGTCTGATAGAAAATGGACTATACGTGCCACCAGACTGGGAATTTAGAAAAACTTTCCAACGAGTTCAGGATCGCAAAGATCCAATGGTCGGATTTAGAATTATGCTCAAAACGAGGTCGGCCAGGGCTACACTCTTCTGTATGAGTAAGACCGTCTCCTTGTGATGACCATAACTCTGTCGTTTCTTTTAAAAAGTGGCATATGCAAATTGTAGTATTTTTCCTCAACTTAGCATTGGTGTAAGATTATTTGCATTTCATAGATTCGTTTGGGAGAAATACCGTGTACAAGCTGGCTGGTCTGAGTTGGAGTAGGAGCAGAAACATACCCAGTTTTCAAGACGGCATATCTTTCAAAATCCCCTGTTGATGACCCTGTTTTATGGATCGATCTTAAACACTTTGAGCTGCATTTTCTAGTGGTGGGCTCTGTTTCTTCAAAATCACAGTCTGCTGGCATCTACAGTCCATTTTCTGTCAGACAGATTTCTGGCAGAAGCCGCAGCAAAAGCAGGGATAGCGCCGCCATCCAAGGGTAGCGTTGAGCATCACCAAGGCTCAAAATGGCAGTAGCAGGCGTGGTCATAGTAGCCCAGCCCTTGGAGAAGCTGGAACGACACGCCAACTTCACGTTGTGGAAGATCTGTACCCGCCTCCTTTTGGAGGAGAGGAGCTTGTTGGAGGTGGTGTGCGGCGACGAGCGCGCTCCGTCTCTACGGGCAAAAGGAATCAGTGTAGCACAGGTGCTGGCACGGAAGACACCGCAAAAAGGTACAGCAGATGCAAGTTCATCTACAACTACAGCAGTGGCATATGAGGAGTGGAAGAAGAAGGACAGGCAGGCCTATAGGCTGCTTGTTAATACCATCTCCAACCCGCATCTTCAGTACGTGAATGACAAGACTACTGCAAAAGAGGGGTGGGACACGTTGTGCAAGAAGTATGAGAGCAAGGATCCTGCATTCCTCATGCTTTTGGAGGAGAAGATGATGGCACTGAAAATGCAGGGAGGTGACGGGATGGATGTCAGAAAATACTCCACTGCCACCAAATGCCGACTGACATTTATCTTCTACCCCGTGCTATGCAAAATACCCCTCGCAGCATCTGGACCACGCATGCCCGAATTATTGGAATACCCAGCTCCGAGCGGGGTCACCCTATGTGTGCAGCAGCCTGAACGGCTCGGGCGGCAAAGCAGACCGAGCCACGATGACCGGTTATCCCTCCAGCCGGCGACCAGTCTGGGCGGCCCACTCAACGGTTGGGACCCGCCACCACCAAATAACGTCTGTCACGTAACCGACAGGTCAACGGTCTGTGAGCGGCTCGGTACGCACTACGTGCCGAACGCAGCGCCCGTGAGCATCAGGACGCCTCTCTCTGAGGCATGCCCAAGCAAGGAGCAGCCCCCACGATTCGATGCATGTGGAGAGGCACAGACCGCGCCCCGCACCAAGCAACACCAGCAGCAGCAGCAGGCCCATGGCAGAAGCCGCCTCCTACCACGCACCGCACTTCACAACGCATCTACTAGGCTACAGTCTAGGGTAGTACTAGGAACTATAACTTGTACCTAGGTTCCTTGTTCTTTTGCCTCTGATCAATCAATCAATCAGTTCATCTTTCCATCGCTTCCGCTTCCACTTCAAGCTTTTCCTTTCGTTCTGTTTGTTTGCCTCACCCCTCGCCTCAGTTCCGTGCTCCGCTTCACACCAAAATCCTGACATGGTATCGAGCTGGTAAGATCNGCATCTACTAGGCTACAGTCTAGGGTAGTACTAGGAACTATAACTTGTACCTAGGTTCCTTGTTCTTTTGCCTCTGATCAATCAATCAATCAGTTCATCTTTCCATCGCTTCCGCTTCCACTTCAAGCTTTTCCTTTCGTTCTGTTTGTTTGCCTCACCCCTCGCCTCAGTTCCGTGCTCCGCTTCACACCAAAATCCTGACATGGTATCGAGCTGGTAAGATCCTTCGACCCCTTAGCATTTTTTTCCCACCTCTCCTACCCTTCAGTGTTTCAAGCTTCGCTTCGCCTCCGCTTCTCTCGCTTGCGGGTGGCTGTCCGTATGGCGTGCTTCCATCTGCTCTGATACCTCCCCACTCGATCACTACTGCCCGGCCAAGTCGTCTCAACGACATGGCACTCTTCTCTGAAGCCGAATTCCGTTGGCTTCATGACTTCTATGCGGACCGTGTCTCCGGCCCACCTCGGCCACCCCCCTCCTTCCAGCCACCAGATGTCCTCTCCATCATCTTCATCAACACCAACTCCAAGCCTTCCCCACCACCACCCATCGCTCTCCAACCCCTTCCCACCTATGTGCGGCCCATCCCTGAATCTGATCCGCCCACATCAACAGCACCTCCACCCGCTGCAAGAAGTCTCCTCTCCAATGACGTCACTGCTGACATCACCCGCTCTACACCTCTCGTCGACGCCCTGCCTTCTGTACCACACCTGCCAACTCCACTCCCATCTCCAACTCTACCGTTACCTCCAACTCCTCCAACTCCAGCTTCTTCCGCGCCTCTAACTCCACCAACGCCTCCAACTTTCCCTCCAGCTCCACCAGCACCTCCAGCTCCTCCTCTAGCGCCCCCTGCACCCTCCGTCTCCACATCCCCAGCCACGACATTGTCTCTCCCTGACTCAACTTCTGCTCCCATTCCTCCACGCAGTACTCTTCCTCACTACCCTATTCCCCCTGGCTTCCTATCTCCGCTGCGCATTCCACCTCTTCCCCTGCCTCCACCTAGCTACTTCGCTGCCTTGCCTCCTGCCGTGCCAATGGCAACTACACCTCCCGCTCTTCCTCACTGTGTTACTCCACCCGGCTTCGCTTCTTCCTCCCAACCACCGGTGGAGACACACCTACTGCAACCCTTCCCGGTTCCAAATCCTGCCTCACTACCATCGTGTGGTCTCCTGTCACTCACCACCTCCGCCACCTGTCATCCTTCACCCTCTATCCCTTCCTCTGTCCTCTCCTCTTCCACATGCTTCTTCCTTCCCCCATCAGCCCTTCGTTCTTCCTGTTCCTCCGCCTCTTCTGTCCTCATCCTTCTCCAGCATCTGACACACTTCCCCGGCTCCCTCTTTACTATAACCCTCTCGGCTCCCTCGGTCCACAGCTGCCCTCCCCACCATGGTGCTCCTCTGCCTCCTCTTCCCATGGTACCATGGGATCATGGGATCATGGGTTCACCCCACCTTCTGTCTTTTCGGCGCATTGTCCTCCTCTCGTCCCTCCGTCCATTCCCCATCCTTCCCTCTCAATAGGTCGTGCTCCCTTGCGGGCGGCTGTCAGTACCACATTCAAAGATCACACGATCCACCTGTTGCATGTAGCTTGCAGCATGACGCGCACCCCTTCAACCTGGTCCGGGATTGTGGCAGTGTGGGCGGCTGTCAGAAAATACTCCACTACCACCAAATGCCGACTGACATTTATCTTCTACTCCCTGCTGTGCAAAATACCCCTCGCAGCATCTAGACCACGCATGCCCGAATTATTGGAACACCCAGCTCCGAGCGGGGTCACCCTCTGTGTGCAGCAGCCTCAACGGCTCGGGCGGCAAAGCCGACCGAGCCACGATGACCGGTTATCCCTCCAGCCGGCGACCAGCCCACGCGGCCCACTCAACGGTTGGGACCCGCCACCACCAAATAACGTCGGTCACGTAACCAACAGGTCAACGGTCTGTGAGCGGCTCTGTATGTACTACGTGCCAAACGCAGCGCCCGTGAGCATCACGACGCCTCTCTCTGAGGCATACCCAAGCACGGAGCAGCCCCCACGACTCGATGCATGTGGAGAGGCACAGACCGCGCCCCGCACCAAGCAACAACAGCAGCAGCAGCAGACCCATGGCGGAAGCCGCCTCCTACTACGCACCGCGCTTCATAGCGCACGCACTAGGCTGCAGTCTAGGGTAGTACTAGGAACTATAACTTGTACCTAGGTTCCTTGTTCTTTTGCCTCTGATCAATCAATCAATCAGTTCATCTTTCCATCGCTTCCGCTTCCACTTCAAGCTTTTCCTTTCGTTCTGTTGGTTTGCCTCACGCCTCGCCTCAGTTCCGTGCTCCGCATCACACCAAAATCCTAACAATGGAGGCATACCTGGATAGGGCAAAGGAGC
>SZWC01008029.1:84659-98148 GCA_023375785.1 Penium margaritaceum
GCGCTTCATAGCGCACGCACTAGGCTGCAGTCTAGGGTAGTACTAGGAACTATAACTTGTACCTAGGTTCCTTGTTCTTTTGCCTCTGATCAATCAATCAATCAGTTCATCTTTCCATCGCTTCCGCTTCCACTTCAAGCTTTTCCTTTCGTTCTGTTGGTTTGCCTCACGCCTCGCCTCAGTTCCGTGCTCCGCATCACACCAAAATCCTAACAATGGAGGCATACCTGGATAGGGCAAAGGAGCTGGCGAAGAAGTTGAGAGCGGCTGGTAACCCTGTGGAAGAGACACGCTTCATACTCCTCTTGCCGAAGAGACTCCCAACCAGCTACAACATGGTACGAGAGACGTTGGAGTGCCAGTCCACTCTCGACCTTGACTTCATCTGCACATTCCTGATGCAGGTGGAATTATGTTACAATGCAGTAAAGCGCAATGGCGGCGGCAGCACAAAAGCAGCTTTTGTGGCTACAAGCTCACACAACCAGTAGGAGCAGCAGTCTAGGCAGCAGAGAGGCAAGAGGAAAGGTAAATGCCACTACTTCCAGAAAGAGGGATACTACAAAAAGGAGTGTTTCAAGCTCAAGAGGGACAAGGAGTAGCAGCAGCAGCAGCAAAATTAGTAGTCTCCACAGCAGCAGGAACAATCATAGAAGCGTCAGTAGCAGCTGTAGTAGCAATAAAACCAAGCTGGTGTTCGCCACTTTGGTAACATGAACGTGGCCAAGGAGTTGCGGGACCGTCTCTTCATGGCAAAGTCTGACATGTCGCAGGTGGAGAAGGCGGATCTCGCATGGTACAAGGACTCAGGGTGTACCAAGCGCCTTACACATCACAAGGAGTTGGCCAGGTCGGTGAAGGAAGGCGACATATACTACCTGTTGGGGGCGACCAAGATCCCGCGCGAGCAGGGTCTTGTAGCAGTGGTGCAGGCCACTGATGGCTAAATCTGGCATGTGCGCTACGGCCACATCGACATGCGTGCCTTGTAGCAACTTCAAACAAAGCAGATGATACATGACTTGTCCACCATCTCCAACTTTGAGCAGCACTTGTGCATCGGCTATTTGGAGGGGAAGCAACATCGCGAGGCAATCTCTGGAGCAGGGAAGCGTGCGAAGGAGGCGCTGGAGCTGGTCCACACAGACTTGTGTGGCCCGATGCAGACCTAGAGCTTTGGAGGCTCTAGGTATTTTCTCACCTTCATTGATGATTTCAGCCGTTACACTATTGTGTACTTCCTTTCCTCCAAGGACCAGTGTTTTGACAGGTTCAAGGAGTTCACGGTAATAATGGAGAGCCAGACTGGCAAGAAAGCAAAGGCACTACACAGCGACCGCGGTGGAGAGTACCTGAGCAAGGAGTTCTAGGACTACCTCGCAACAGCTTGCATCAAGGTACAGCGTACTCCTCCGTACTCACTACAACAGAACGATGTAGGAGAACGCGTCATCGCACCATTGCTGAGTCGGCGTGCTCCATGCTGCACGCGACTCGGCTCACATACGATTTCTGGTCCGAAGTAGTGAGCACTACGGTGTACATCAAGAATAACAGTCCAACTAAGGCGTTGGAGCAGATGACGCTGTATGAGGCCTGGTTCGGCAAGAAGCCGAGCGTGGGTCATCTTCGCTCGTTTTCCAGCTTGGCACACATGCACGTGCCAAAGGAGAAGCGGCAAAAGTGAGACGCGAAGAGCGCGTAGATGCTGATGATTGCCTATGACGTGGCAAGCAAGGCATATCACCTCTATGAGAAGGATACAAGCCAGGTCATCATCTCCAAGGATATCGTCTTCAACGAGAGCAACGTCATCGGCACCAATATTCTCTATGAAGAGGCAGCAGAACCAGTAGCTGACGAGGTAGTGGGAGCATATATCCTTCTTGGACCAGTCTCTCCTGATCCTTCCTCCACTGTGACAGTGGGAGAACCAGTCTATTCTCCTATTTCTGATGTAGCAGATACAGCGGCCTCATCGGGAGAAGCAGAGGAAGAAGATCCCGCACCACTAGCAGCAGCAGTTGTGCCAACAGCACCGCGCTAGCCGCTCACTAATACTCGAGTACCAGGTCGCAGGTACCCTCTTAGGGTGCGCTACAAACCTGGTGAGCGCACCCATTTTCGGATGCTGGAAGGACCAGACCTAATGAACATCGCAGTTGTAGCAGATTCAGATGAGCCAGTGTCATACAAGGAGGCCATGGCTGTACCTAATGCAGCAAATTTGGTGCAAGCCATGCAGCAAGAGATACAGTCGCAACTAGACAACGGCACATGGGAGCTGATTGAGCGTCCACCTGGACGCAAGGTGATCAAGAGCAAGTGGGTTTTCAAGAAGTGGAGAGCAGATGGCAACCTGGAAAAGTACAAGGCGAGGCTGGTCGCCAAGGGCTACTCGCCGTAGGAAGGCATCGACTACACAGAAACCTTTGCTCCTGTTGCAAAGTTTGCCTCTGTTCGTACGCTCCTTTCTTATGCAACAGCTGAGGACTTTGAGATTCACCACATCGATCTCAAGACGGAATTCTTGAATGGCGACTTGGAGGAGGAGATCTACATGGAGCAACCGGAGGGGTTCGTCATGGATGGCCATGAACACCTGGTTTGCAAGCTGCAACAGTCGCTGTATGGCCTCAAGCAAGGGTCGCATGCTTGGAACCAGAAGTTCAATGCGGCGCTGTAGTGCATGGGGTTTGAGTACAGCGAGTGTGAGTACAGCGTGTATCGCTGGCAGCATGAGCATGAGATCCTCATCATCATTGTCTATGTGGATGACTTGCTCCTCCCTTCCAATAGTATGTCTCTACTGTAGGAGTTTAAGGAGGCCATGCAAGAGCGCTTCCAGATGTCTGATCTCAGGGAGGCATCATACTTCCTCGGTATCTAGATCACGCGTGACCGCAAATCACGCTCTCTCTCGCTGCAGCAGAGCCGCTACATCAAGGATGTCTTGCACCGGTTCGGCATGGCAGTGGCTAAGTCCATCGGCACGCCGATGGAGACGTAGCAGTACCTCGTGAGCTTCAATGGAGAAGCGGATGCAGGTGAGCGGCAGAAGTACCAGAGCGCCGTCGGCAGTCTCATCTACCTGATGGTGGCAACCAGGCCGGATCTCGCACAGGCTGTGAGCGCTGTGAGCCAGTACATGACGAAGCCCGGACTTGAGTACCAAAAGGTAGTGAAGCGGATCTTTCGCAACCTTGCTGGAACTATCAACATCGGCATCACGTACAAAGGCAACGACATCATCGGCTATACAGACGTAGATTGGGCTTCAAAACCTAAGGACTGCAAGTCCATGGAAGTATGACTCCTCTCTATGATCAGACATCTAGAAGCGCTCCTGCATGGCCTCCTTGAACTCCTGTCCTGCAGACATGCTCCTCCCTTCCAACACATGTTGGAAAGGAGGAGCATGTCATCCACATGGACAATGATGATAAGGATCTCATGCTCATGCTGCCAGCGATACACGTTGTAGTCACACTCGCTGCGCTCAAACCCCATGCACTATAACGCCACATCCAACTTCTGGTTCCAAGCACGGGATGCTTGCTTGAGGCCGTACAGTGACTTTTGCAGCTTGCAAACCAGGTGCTCCTGGCCATCTATGACGAACCCCTCCGGCTGCTCCATGTAAATCTCTTCCACCAAGTCACCATTCAAGAATGCCATCTTGACATCCATGTGGTGAATCTCGAAGTCCTCAGCTGCTGCATAGGAAAGGAGCATGGAGACAGAGGCAAACTTTGCAATAGGAGCAAAAATTTCCTTATAGTTGATGCCTTCGTGCTGAGAGTAGCCCTTGGCGACCACCCTTGCCTTGTACTTTTCCAAGTTGCCATTTGCTCCCCGCTTCTTCTTGAACACCCACTTGCATTTGATGACTTTGCGTCCAGATGGACGTTCAGTTTGCTCCCACGTACCGTTGTCAAGCTGCGATTATATCTCCTACTGCACAGCTTGCACCCAATTTGCTACATCTGGTGCAGCCATGGCCTCCTTGTATGACGATGGCTCATCTGAATCTGCTACAACTGCAACATTCATTTGTTCTAGTTTCTGCAGCATCCAGAAATGGCCGCACTCACCAGGCTTATATCGCATCCTAAGAGGGTACCTTCGACCTGGTACTAGAGCGTTAGTGGGCAGTTGGCAAGGTGCTACTGGCACAACTACTGCTGCTCGTGGTGTTGCATCTCCCTCTTGTACTTTTGCTCATGAGGCTGCTATATCTACTACATGTGACATGGGAGAGTAGGGTGATTCTCCCACTATCACAGTAGAGGAAGGTTCAGGAGAGACTGGATGAGGAAGGATATATCTGCTCCCACAGCCTCGTCAGCTGCTAGTTCTGCTGCCTCTTCGCAGATGATGTTGGTGCCGAGGACTACACTCTCATTGAATATGACATCCCTGGAGATGATGACGTGGCATATATCCCTCTCATCAAGGCGATAGGTTTTATTTGCCACGTCATAGCCTATCATCTTCTCCTCCAAAAGCATGAGGAATGCAGGATCCTTGTTCTCGTACTTCTTGCACAACGTGTTCCACCCTCCTTTGTAGTAGCCTTCTCACTCACGTACAAATGATGCAGGTTGGAGATGGTGTTAACAAACAACCTGTAGGCCTGTCTGTCCTTCTTCTTCCACTCCTCATACATCGCTGGTATAGCTACAGATGACTCTGCATCGACTCTACCCCTCTACAGCATCGTCCTTGTTACGACCTGTATTGTGGTGATGCCTGTTGCTTGCAGATTTGGAATTGACTCGTCGCCACCCACCATTTCCCACAAACCCTTCCTCTAAAAGGAAGCGGGTAAAAATATTCCAAAACGTGAAGTTTGTGTGTCCCTCTAGCCTCTCCAAAGAGTGGGCTGCTATCACAATGCCTTTTGCTGTCATTTTGAGATTCGGTGATGCTCAATGCTGCCCTTGGATGGTGGTGCTACCCCTGCTTCTACTGCTGCTTCTGCCAGAAATCTGTCTAATAGAAAATGGACTATAGATACAAGTAGACTCAGAATTTGGAAAAACTAAGCCTACCAGTGGACAATGCAGCTCAAACCCTTTCAGATGAACCCATAGAACATAATCATCAATAGGGGATTTTGAAAGATATGCCCTCTTGAAAACAGGGTATGCTTCTGCTCCTACTCCAACTCAGACCAGCCAGCTTGTAAAGATCATTTCTCCCAAATGAGTAAATGGAATGCAAATATGTTTTCTTCAATGGAAAACCTAGGAAAAATACAAGTCGCATGTGTCACATTTTACAATTGACAAAGAAATGAGAGTGTTTTGGTACAAGGCGACGGTCTTCTTCGTAGAGAAATGTGTAGTCATGGCCGACCTCGTTTTGAGCGTAACTCTCAATCCAACCGTTGGATCTTCACGATCTTGGGTTTATTTGAAAGCTTTTCTCATCAACTCGACAATCTGGCAGATCGTCAAATCTGGTCCAGGTTTGACCATAACTTATCACTCTCAAGGTGACAGTGTGTGCTGGTTGAAACTGGTAGAACCTGACTCTGATACCAACTGTTGGATATGGAGGAGAGAGGGAGCCTTGGATCAGTGAGCATGTGGGACTCAAAGGGAATCCATTGTACTGAAGAATGGTTTTTGAAGTACTCAAAATGATGGAATACATATAGATCTAAAGCTTGGGCAAGTCAGCCCTCTCGCAAGCCACACCACTTTAGCATGGAGGCTAAGGCTGAGACACTAGAGTACACAATCTCATACAAGGAAATCAGCATAGAAGTCAGACTAACCAGTCAGACATAACCTAAAGGGCTACAGAATGCTCTTATGGCTGAATCCTAGTGGTCACATAACCCATAATTCCACGTAGAATTGCCATGTGTGCATGATCTAGGAGGTCACCTCACCTAAAATTTATTGAGAGGTACTTTTATCCTAGTTAGCACACTCATACAAGACAATCGCAAGACCAAAGACCTTTTTGGATATTTCTCCAATAAGGTCTTGACCCTCGACCTCTTACCTTTTTCTTCTCTCAGGCTAAGGCATGGAACCATCACCTATGGTCACACAGACATCCGCGGTCCATGACCCCAGAAACTACGAAATTTATTGTCTCCCAATCCGACTGTTGGATTGGCCTAAAACTTGTACCGTAAACAAATTGCCACCTGCGCTTTTCAATGGTAGATTCTTTTTCTCGATCGAAACAAGCATGTAGTAGTTTCATGGAACTTGCTCAATTGGACCTGAAACTGAGCCGGATGATCATATGTCGAACAGACGAGACATGTCCGACTTGGTCTACGCTGTATCTCGATTCCTGATCTGAGGCGGGTGTGAAGCGACGAGCCCCGCGCGACTATCAGGCAGACTGAGAGATTGCTACACCTCAGTCAAACAGGACCGTCGAACGCGACCCGCGTCCTGTGTTGCGACAAACTAGGATAGGAAAGTTAGATAGGGTACTATGTGTGATTATGTGTGTGTATGTGTGTGTGTGTGTGTGGTCAACTGCACATGGAAAGGCAGCTTCTTAAGGAGCACGTCACGGACCCATCATGGCCTGGTCTTGAGTTGGCACGGGAGTACCAGCCTCTCAGCTTGAAAAGAGCTGCACGAGAGTCGTCGGTGACCTACTACGCCATCTATAGCTGCTACAATATTCTCCACTGGCTTGGTGTATACACGATCTTGGAGGTGATGCAATGGTTGCATCATCTTACAAGCATGGCCGTGGAGCAGTTCTCGCAGCCGTGGCTGCAATGGCTTCCCTACGACGATGAGCCACAGCTTATAGAGAGCTAGCAAGAGGCTGCACGCGACGTCGGACAGCAGGCCGCAGAAGCAGTTGAAGAGCAGACTATAGCGTTTCGAGCGTACCAATGGTATCCGTAGGAGCTCTTTTGTCTCTAAGAGGAGGAGTTGACGTACGCTAACTCTCAAGCGTTTCTTTATCCCCTGGCATTGCAACATAAAGTTTCTTGGGAGAACAACTGTCTCATTGATGGCCGCAGTGTAGTCATGTAGAGCCCAGTGCCGGTAGGTGATCTATCAACATAAGAAGCCTATGGTTTGCATATTCTGTTTGGTGGCATGTAGGGGGACGACTGCATGTGTAGAGACAATGTGCTGATTGTATGTTGCTCATTTTGGTTGACTGGAAGTAGTTTGATTGTCCAAATTGCTCCAACTATGCTTCTAGGAGTATCTGATTTTCGTCCGGTCCATCATTGATCGTCTAGAATGAATGAGCAGAATTGCTACAATAACCTCATTGACACTGTCTCAAGGTTTCTCACAAGTTATGACAAAAGAAGTGTGCAAGGCACAACGGAAATATATGCATGACATATACTCGGCATTCATTTGGTGAATCATCCATCGAAGAGATAGAGAGGATTAGGTAAATGCGGATCTACTTCAATCGAGCAAAATTAGTGAGGCAAGCGGATAAATGATTGAATCGGGAAAACTGATGAAATAGACATGCGAGGATAGTACAACACAAGTCATAATGGAAAACGAATCCTTGTATGTTGTGAGATCCCGATTATGGCCGATGGCTTAAAAGGGTATGACTGTGTTAATGATACGGTGAGCGTGGATAACACTTGTTTTCTTTGACGAGCATGCCATGTCAAAACACTTTGAGATTTGGTGAAGTATTCCTGATAGACGAGGTTGGTAGATCTTTGACCACACAAACAAGAGTGTCACGATGACCCGCGAGGAGAGGTCATCTCGCTGGTGGATCATTTCATGACATTATCATGCCGTCAGTACGTTGACATACACCCAAGGAACCCGATTCTTTGAAGAATGACAACAGGAGGTGAGCCGACACCATGCATCGCTACGAGAGCAGCCCCGAGGATCCCCTGGACTGAACCCCAAGTTTGCGTGAGATCCAATGGACAATTGATCCCCAAAATTCCACAAGGACAACGATATGAACCCTGAAGAATATGGCTTCCATCTCCGACATCTCGAGGAACTCGGTGAATGGAAGGCTATTTGACAAGCAGAACTGACTGTAGCAGTCCAAGATGATATAGAAGATGTTGAGGCACACTAGCAAGACAAGCAGTAGGACTCAGTACAAATGGAGGACTATGCTTCGGATGAAGAGCAAGAGCTTGCTGAAGAAGATGGGCCCGTCATACTACATGAGGTCACGACACGCGATAGGAAGACCTTATATGAAGCCTTAGACATGACACCCATGAAGGAGGCACCGCGACGTCTAGACTTTTTTACTCTCGTGTACCTTCCGTCACGCATGAGAGGGAAGTTGTACAGTTGGATGATCTCCAGGATGACCATACTAAATGCGACGAGGTACCGACGAATCATCCATCTGTATAGGTCCTATACACCCTGCATGAGCTGGTTACCTTCCGTCATCGAGAATCTCTGTCTCGCCTGACCCTCAACCCGCGAAAGCCAGCCTCAGAAAGTGGTATGCACTAACTGCGTACCAGGAGGAACTCCAAGGCCGTAGACCAATGGGTGATGGGAACCGAACCAGTGGGACCATCCATCATGACCTCACGTTGTCCAGACGCTACGCCAACTACAATATTGTATGGATGAAATCTCAAATATCAGTAATAGTCGAGGAATATACCATCTGTCTTGGGCACATCGCGCCGCTGAGAGGTCCCTGCTCAAGTGGAAATCAACGTTTCACCTATAGTAGAACCAGCAAGATAAGTGTGGATCTTGGTGCGAGCGCGTGTTCTAACTGCGGCTTTATCAACAAAATAGATCTCACTACCTATTCAGCGTACTATAATGTTACTCCACCATCAAGCCAACAGAGCAACGGACGCCCCCGCTGTAGTACGACTCCAGCAGCAATCCAGAGTGACTGTTGGATCAACCAGACCCGGACAAGGATTAATGGCCCAAGGAGGTAAACAATATGTCGTGCGATAACAAGCAATTCGGCAAGACAATGCGAGGGGAGTTGTGAACTAGGAGGAACCGATGCGAGACAAGTTTGACTAAGAGAAGGGGGAATCGTTTCATTGACTGGTATTCAGGCAGTTGGCCTAACACAAGTGCATCGAACCCACCGGGGAGCTCCGCTTTGGACACAGGTACAGGTGGTACCTTCGTAGGAACAGACTTCAAACTCAGTGGTGAATGTTTTTTATACTCTCCCAAAGCTTGACGTCTTCAAAGGTGAACCAGAGGAAGAACCGACTATGTGGCCGTCCAAGTCAAACACCTGTCTTGAATATGGACTGTTTTCTTCCATCGGTACACCTGTCGCTACATGGAAAGGCTCTAGAGTGGTTCACCGTAGAGAACAGGGAGCGTCCCTTTGCTGATTTTGATGACCTGCCAAATAGATGACCAAGCTGTTCGATCCCATGAGTTTGAAGGAGGCATAGCTTCAAATCCGTACCATATGCATGAAGGCTGGTGAGAACATCAAGCTGCACAATAAAAAGTTTACCAAAATCTCTACGCGATGCATAGACATACCCTAACGCATGATCAAGGAAAACTTTTATGATTCCCTTGTCCTTGCGATTACCAATACGTTGGACCTACAATGCTTTGACATCTTAGACGTGCTTAAGGAGGACAGCAGTGGTGCAGGCAACAGATGGCGAGATCTGGCATGCACGCTATGGCCACATTGTTGGGAAAGGAGCCATCCGGCTCAGTTTCGGGTCGACAAGAGCAAGTTCCAGGAAGCTACCAGATGCCTACTCCGATCGTCGATCCGACTTCACCATTGGAAAGATCAGGTGGCAAATTGTCTACGGTCCAAGTTTCAGCCCGATCCAACGGTCGGATTGGGAGATATCAATTTTCGAAGTTTCGGGGGTCATGGACCGTCGATGTGTGGGTGGGCATGGGTGATGGCTCCATGCCTTAGCCTGAGAAAAGAAAAAGGCAAGAGGTCCAGGGTCAGGACCTGATAGGAGAAATATCCAAAAAGGTCCTTGGTCTTAGGATTGCCTTGTCAGAGTGTGCTGACTAGGATAAAGGTACCTCTCCTTACTTTTTAGGTGAGGTGAGATCCTTGTGTGCTAGCCATGGACACATGGCGATTCTCCATGGGTTTGTGGGTTATGTGACCACTAGGAGTGTGCCATGAGAGCATTCTCTAGCTCTCTAGGTCGTGTGTGAGTGGTCAGCCTGATTGCTAGGCTGATTTCCTCCCTTGTGTGAGATTATGGATTCTAGTGTGTGAGCCTTAGCCTCCATGGCTAAGTGGTGTGGCTTGTGAGAGGGCTGACTTGCCCAAGCTCTAGCTCTATATGTACTCCATCATTTTGAGTGATTGAACAACCATTCTTCAGCACAAGTGATGCCCTTNGAGAAACGCCGTTTACAAGCTGGCTGGCCTGAGTTGGAGTAGGAGCAGAAGCATACCCTGTTTTCAAGAGGGCATATCTTTTGAAATCCCCTGTTGATGACCCTGTTTTATGGGTCGATCTGAAAGGTTTTGAGCTGAATTTTCCAGTGGTGGGCTCAGTTTTTTAAAATTCCCAGTCTGCTGGCATCTACAGTCCATTTTCTGTCAGACAGATTTCTGGCAGAAGCAGCAGCAGAAGCAGGGGTAGCGCCGCCATCCAAGGGCAGCGCTGAGCATCACCAAGGCTCAAAATGGCAGCAGCTGGCGTTGTGACAGCAGCCCAGCCTTTGGAGAGGCTGGAGGGACGCGCCAACTTCACGTTTTGGAAGATCCGTACCCGCCTCCTTTTGGAGGAGAGGGGCTTGTGGGAGGTGGTGAGCGGCGACGAGCCGGCTCCAGTTCCGCAGGCAAAAGGCATCACCGCAGCACAGGTGGTGGCGGGGAAGACGCCGCAAAAGGGTGCAGCTGATGCGGGTTCTTCTGCAGCTGTACCAGCGACGTATGAGGAGTGGAAGAAGAAGGACAGGCAGGCCTATAGGTTGCTTGTCAACACCATCTCCAACCCGCATCTTCAGTACGTGAGTGACAAGGCTACTGCAAAGGAGGGGTGGGACACATTGTGCAAGAAGTATGAGAGCAAGGATCCTGCATTCCTCATGCTTTTGGAGGAAAAGATGATGGCGCTGAAAATGCAGGGTGGTGAAGGGATGGAGGCGTATCTGGACAGGGCTAAGGAGCTGGCGAAGCAGCTGAGAGCGGCCGGCAACCCTGTGGAAGAGACGCGCTTCATCCTCCTCTTGCTGAGGGGACTCCCAACCAGCTACGACACGGTGCGAGAGACGCTGGAGTGCCAGCCAACTCTCGACCTCGATTTCATCTGCACACACCTGGTGCAGGTGGAATTGCGTCGCAATGCAGCGAAGCGCAATGGCGGCGGCAGCAGTGAAGCAGCTTTTGTAGCCACAAGCTCACGCAACCAGCAGCAGCAGTATGGGCAGCAAAGAGGCAAGAAGAAAGGCGAATGCCACTACTGCCAGAAAGAGGGACACTACAAGAAGGAGTGTTTCAAACTCAAGAGGGATCAGAAGGAGCAGCAGCAGCAGCAGCAGCAAAAGCAGACGTCTCCACAGCAGCAACAGCAGCAGTCACAACAGCGTCAGCAACAGCAGCAGCAGCAGAACCAGGCAGGAGTACGCCACTTTGGCAACATGAACGTGGCGAAGGAGGTGCGCGACCGTCTCTTCATGGCGAAGTCTGACATGTCGCAGATGGAGAAGGCGGATCTCGCATGGTACAAGGACTCAGGGTGTACCAAGAGCCTGACGCACCACAAGGAGTGGTTCACACAGCTGCTGTCCATCCCTCCCCGTCCTATTGCAATGGGTGATGATCGTATGGTGTATGCTGAGGGGATTGGGATTGTGGAGATGTGGTTGGAGACCCCACGTGGCATTGAAGTGGGAGTGTTCCATGGCGTGCTGTATGTACCTAATGCTGCATTCAACCTCCTCTCAGTCTCCTCTCTCACAAACACAGGACTGCGCGTCGTCTTCGATGATGACTATGGCTACATCCTCAACAAGGATACAGGAGAGGAGTTGGCCAGGTCGGTGAAGGAGGGCGACATGTACCGCCTGCTGGGGGCGACCAAGATCCCGCGTGAGCAGAGTCTTGCAGCAGTGGTGCAGGCGACAGATGGCGAGATCTGGCATGCGCGCTACGGCCACATCGGCATGCGCGCCTTGCAGCAGCTTCAAGCAAAGCAGATGGTGCGTGACCTGCCTACCATCTCTAACTTTGAGCAGCAGTTGTGCATCGGCTGTTTGGAGGGGAAGCAGCACCGGGAGGCGTTCTCTGGAGCAGGAGAGCGTGCAAAGGAGGTGCTGGAGCTGGTCCACACAGACTTGTGTGGGCCAATGCAGACCCAGAGCTTTGGAGGCTCTAGGTATTTTCTGACCTTCATTGATGATTTCAGCCGCTACACTGCTGTGTACTTCCTTCCTTCCAAGGACCAGTGCTTTGACAGGTTCAAGGAGTTCAAGGCCATGGTGGAGAACCAGACTGGCAAGAAGATCAAGGCGCTGCGCAGCGATCGCGGTGGAGAGTACCTGAGCAAGGAGTTCCAGGACTACCTCGCAGCAGCTGGCATCAAGGCGCAGCGTACCGCGCCGTACTCGCCGCAGCAGAATGGTGTAGCAGAACGCGCCAACCGCACCATCGTTGAGTCGGCGCGCTCCATGCTGCACGCGGCGCGGCTGACCTACGACTTCTGGGCCGAAGCCGTGAGCACTGCGGTCTACATCAAGAATCGCAGTCCCACCAAGGCGCTGGAGCAGATGACACCGTACGAGGCGTGGTTCGGCAAGAAGCCGAGCGTGGGTCATCTCCGAGCATTTGGCAGCCTGGCGCACATGCACGTGCCCAAGGAGAAGCGGCAGAAATGGGATGCAAAGAGTGCGCAGATGCTGATGATTGGCTACGACGTGGCAAGCAAGGCCTATCGCCTCTACGAGAGGGATACAGGCCACGTCATTATCTCCAGGGATGTCGTCTTCAACGAGAGCAACGTCATCGGTACCAACATTCTCTGTGAAGAGGCAACAGAACCAGCAGCTGACGAGGCAGTGGGAGCAGAAATCCTTCCTGACCCAGTCTCTCCCGATCCTTCCTCTACTGTGACAGAAGGAGAATCACTCTACTCTCCCATGTCTGATGCAGCAGATACAGCAGCCTCATCGGCAGAAGCAGAGGAGGGAGATGCAGCACCACCAGCAGCAGCAGTTGTACCAGCAGCACCGCGCCAGCCGCCCGCTAACGCTCCAGCACCAGGTCGCAGGTACCCTCTCAGGGTGCGTTACAAGCCTGGTGAACGCGGCCATTTCTGGATGCTGCAGAAACCAGAACAGATGAACGTCGCAGTTGCAGCAGATTCAGATGAGCCAACGTCATACAAGGAGGCCATGGCTGCACCAGATGCAGCAGATTGGGCGCAAGCCGTGCAGCAGGAGATACAGTCGCAGCTGGACAATGGCACGTGGGAGCTGACTGAGCGTCCACCTGGACGCAAGGTGATCAAGTGCAAGTGGGTGTTCAAGAAGAAGCGGGGAGCAGATGG
>SZWC01008030.1:14561-52170 GCA_023375785.1 Penium margaritaceum
CCCCCCCCCCCCCCCCCCCTCCTCGCGAGAATCGCGATCGAGCGAAAACGCCTTTTTCAAAAAAAAATCCAGAGAATCAAACCCCTTTTTTGTCCATTCAAACCGCTTTCAAACCCTACCCCAAATTACACTCGGGGTTTAGGGTTTTATTTTTGTGCGGGCTCCTGCTGGGCCCCGCGGTAGCGGGGCCCAGCAGGTTCCCTTTCAACGCATGGGGTGTTTCGGACCCCCCACCCAAAAATATCGCAAACCTTTGGGAGAAAAGTCGCAAACCCCTCAATAGAGGGGTTTGTGATTTTTTCTCTCATGTTGACGACGTCAGCATGTTGTCGCTGGATGGCATGCGGCGTCAACATAGCGTGTACATTCGGATACAGCTTATTTTTTTGCGTGCTCGCTGGATATAGTGTTAATAAAGAAGCGAAAACTTCCGAAATTGGATATGGCATGGATAATGTGCGAAACGTGGATATGGCGGTAGATATCGAGAATTCTGTGGGTATGTGGTCACTCCCCCGATTCCAATATACCCCTATTTTCTAGTATTTAACCCATTCGCTTCACCGTCCTAACAGTAACTAAGGTTATCTCAACTTTCCGGACGCCGCTGTGCGTCGAATCCGGACGCATTACGTTCCAGTGTGAACGCAGGGGCCCACCACCGCGAGCCCCTGCATAGACGGGAAAAAAAAATAAAACCCCAACCCATTCGGACACCTAAATGTCCAAAAATTATGGGTAATTGCGTGTTACCCATTCACCCTTATCGTATTCGAACAGGCCCCATCCGCACCTCCAGGTCAACAGTGAGTCTAAGGTTGGGAGACACTTCCGATGTGAACATCTGGCTCCTGTAGAAGCAACATGACAACGTCGCGTAATATATGGTATGTCGAACGAAGCATAGATGGTGAACAAGTAGATGTTGCAAGGCCGAACACGATTTCAAATTTGGGAAACTTGGGCACTTTCTAATTAGCGGTAAGTGTACTTCGATGACAAGTGTCAAAATGATCGAACATATGTATACAAGTGTCGAGTTACGAATGAGGCATACTCAGGGTCGTTGGGTCGATAATCGAGCTACGCGTGTGGAGTCGCGTCGTGAATGGTCAGATTCCAAAAGGTTCGCCCAGAAATTGGGGGTCTTCAAGAATCCACGGTAAAGATGCGAGATGCATCTTTATAAATCTAGATTCGTCTCGGTGTGTCGAGAAGTCAGCCGAAAGGTCGCGATACTTTTTTCATACATTCGCGAGACTAGTCGAAGTAGTCAGAAGGTTCGGGAAGATTCACTGGAGGCGAGGGCAGTTGGCCAGTTTGCCCTTGACCGTCGGAGTGAATATCGACGTCTCGCGGAGCGGTGGGCTGTTTGTGTAACAACAAAAATGCCCACTTGGAAAGATTAGGGACAGGTGTGCGTCTGGTACGTAACACTTCCTCCCTTTAAAGCCGCGACGTCCCGGCGTGCACACTGTTGTGGCCCGGTGACGGCAGTAGTAGCCATCAATGAGGTGATAGACATCGAGAAGGTTGTCCTAGGGTTCCCAGCTATTATGCCCGGCATCGTAGCCGTGCCACTTGACAAGATATTATGTTGTTTAGCCAAATCGGCGATGGCCGAGGATGTCCTCGATGACGTATTCTGTGTCTTCGTCCACTTGAACGGGAGGAGGGGGAGGGATATCCCTACCGCGGTCTCCGTAGTGCTTGAGTCTGGTGATATGGAACACCGGATTAACTTGCATAGTGTCCAAGACTTTGACGGGGATTTCACGGGGATTTTCATGCGCTCGATCTCAAAGGTCTCAACCATCGGGGTTTGAGCTTCGAACAGTCGGCTCCGCAAAGTTTGATATTGTCCGCACTGAGGACTTTGTCGCCGTCGGCAAAAACATCATCGTTGCGATGTCGATCACTTGCTCGTTTCATCGATGCTTGCCTCTTCGTGAGGGTCTGGCGTGATTCCTCCCAAATGGTAGTAAAGTCTTGGCGTTAGACATCAACCGCAGGAATGTTGCTTCGACTGTGTAGTCCGGCTGGTGTGGCGGAAAGTTTGCCATACACCACTTCAAATGGAGTTGTACCCGTTCCGGTGGAAACTGCCAAATTATATGTGATTTTGGCGGTCTGGAGTTTTTGTGCCCAGTCCATCCCGTGAGGTTCGCATGGTGTTCGGAGACGTTGTTTAAGCGTCTGATTGGTCCGCTCGGTTTGGCCATCAGTTTGAGGATGAAACTTCGTTGAAAGTTGAATTCGGTTGCCGCAGCGAGTCATTAGTTCGCGCCAAAAACGCATAGTGAATCGGTCGTCTCTGTCGCTTGTGATGGTTCTCGATATGTCGTGTAGCCACATGATGTTGTTTAGAATAGTCATGTTCTTCCCTCGACAGTGACGGTGGTCATTGTTGGAATAAAATGGGACATTTTGGAAAACCTGTCAACAAACACGATGATTGTGTCATATCCCATGGGTGTGACCGGTAGTCCCGTGACGAAGTTCATGAAGTTCTCAACCCACGGTTCCGTCGAGATAGGAAGCGGTTGTAGAAGACTGGGTGGCCATGTGCGATGAGATTTTTGTCGCTGACATGTGTCACAGGACTTGCAGAAGTTGGCCACGTCGGATTGCATCTTGTCCCACCAGTAGTTTCTTGTCACCTTCTTCAGCGACTTGTCCTCTCCGAAGTGTGCACCTTGACCGGTGTTGTGGCATGTCTCAAGCAGCATAGGGCGAAGTTCGTCGTTTGGGGGAATGACCACTTGGCGATTAAATACCCATCGCCAATCGGGTGCGTTGTACCAGAATTTTGCCTTGTCGTATCCGTCGTGCTTGCCGTAGCCTCGTGTGAACAGCCGCTCAAGATACCGATCTCGCTGCAGCCATAGCGTCGATGTCTTGGCCATTAGATCTTGTCGATGGCTCAGTGCATCGGCTGGGTTGGTTTTGCATGGCCGGTACTCAATATCGTAGTCGAACCCGGATTCAAGGAACTCCATCCATCAGATTTGACGTCGATTGAGGTTCGACAGTCTCCAAACACTTTAGAGCATGGTGGTCGGTGCGTACAATGCATTGGCGACACTCTAAGTAACACTGCCATGTCTTAAAAGCGTTTATGACTGCTAGGATACATGGTGTACTGCGTGGTTGAGTTCCGGTCCTCGCAGTTTTTGAGACATGCATGCGACCGGTTGTTCGCCGTTGCCGTGGTCTTTGTAAGAAAACTGCGTCGATGGCCCAATATAAGGTATCCGTAGCCATGACATAGTCGACCGTTGGATCGGCTAATCGTAGGGCGGACACCGAGGTCAGAGCGTTCAGCAAAGCGGTGAACGTTTTTTGTTAGTTGTCTCCCCACCGCCACTCGTTTTCTTTTCGAGTGAGATCGGAGAGAGGCGCTGAGATTTAGGTGTAATCCCCCATGAACCGCCGCTAGTAATTGCAGAAGCCAAGGAAAATTTGAGTCTCAAACGTTGGTCGGCGTCGGCCAATCAGCAACTGCTACAACGTTTTTCAGACCCATGGTGATCCAACCGCCGTTGATGACATGACCCAAAAATTCGATTGAACGGCGACCAGAGTCGCACTTTTAGAGTTCTTCGAAAAAACAATTCTCGTTGTAAAACTTCGAGAACTATTTAAAGATGTCCGTCCTGCTCCTCCGGTATCCGGCTATACACCAAAATCTTGTCGAGGTACACCACGACAAAATAATCGAGGTCGCTCGGAAAATGTTGTTCATTGCCCCCATGAACGTCGCTGGAGCATTCGTGAGTCCGAACGGCATGACCGTGAACCCGAAGTGTCCGTAGTGAGTTCAGAACACTGTCTTCTCCATGTCGGCGCATGTAAAGCGAATCTGGTGGTAACCGTTGCGTAGGTCGATTTTGTGGAAAATTTGAGCCCCTCAAAGTTGGTCAAAACGTTCGTTGACTCGGGGAACTGGGTAGCGGTTCTTCATGGTAGCATCGTTCAACGTCGGATAGTCCACGCATCTCACCAGTTTTCTTTTTTACAAACAATATTGGTGCAACATATGGTGACGTGGAAGGGCGGGTGAACCCTTGACCAAGCATCTCTTTAATTGCTTTTTCAGCTCGATCAGTTTATGACCACTCATCCGATAGGCCCCTCGGATTGTGGGTCGGCTGTCCGGCTTCACTTCGATGCGATGGTCGATGTCTCGTTGAGGTGGTAGGGTTTTTCGGGAGTTTGTCGAGGAAGACGTTTGCAAACTCTTGGACGAGAGGTGCAAATTCTTTGGGTACCATTGCAAAATTTGTTGATGCCGATGAGGCTGGTGACACCGATGAGGCTGATGATGCCGATGAGGATGAGTCAGTTGTTGCGACTTCCGTTTCCTCCGGGCTCGAGATATATGAGCCACGCACGAGCACCTCGTCATATACAGTGCTTGGCCACGTTGAGCGGTGTCGGGTGTACAGGTTGTCGCTTTTGAGCTACCGTGGCTTCCTCGAATACTTCCACCTCTGCTGCTTCCGTTGTTTTCTTTCGTCCCACACGCAGAAGTTGTCGGTTGGCGTCGTCGATTTCCACGTAGACGTTGCCGTTGTTCCAGTCGACCAGTGGATTATGTCGGTACAGGAAATCTCGTCTGAGAATGATTTTGTGATCACTCGTTGGACGGGACCTCCAGATCATTACATCCCGTAGATCTCCCACTTGTAATCGTAGGGGTTCTCCGGGTCTCCGTATTTGCAATCTCTCATCAACGGTTTTTCCTTCAAACACACCTGGTTCGGCCTGCAAAGCCAGTTTGCGAACCATGTCGTAGCTTAAGAAACTGTGAGAAGCCTCTCCATCCAATAGTTCTGGTATTGTTCTGCAACTTTTGCATCCTTGACGTTGAACTCTGAAGTATCGCCGGTTTGTCTTCCTTGTATCCCTCATCAAACTTCGCAATCTCAAAAACCCTCTACAATGATGTAGGTCACTAGATGGAAAATCATTTGGCGCAGATTGTTCCGCGCGGACAATAGTTGTGCCTTTCACTCATGCCCTTTGCCGTTTCCTGACTCTTTTTTTTTGTGACTTCCCCCCCCTTTTTGGCCTACAGCTTGCTTCGACAGTTACGGACGATGAGTCTGACTTCTGTAGTTATAGCATTTTTGCGTATCTCTCTGGTCGAAGGCGTCCACTTCCATCGAGGTAGAGGAGTCCCTTGTCTGACTTTTTCCGTTTATAGGATAGTTGTGGTTGGGAGGTCGCCAACAGTAGGATTCCAGGATATTAACGTTGTAGTCAGCGCTCTCGATCCTTTCTGCTGCTACAATCATCCGTGAGAATTTATTTTGAATGCCAAATAAGGCAATTACTCGCCAGATGTCAAGCTTGAGGCCAAGGGTTGTAGTGAAAACAGAGTTCATCGGGGGTGATGTCTGCACGAGTGATAATCTCACGGAATCTTCGCGTGTACTCTGTCAAGCTGGAGTACTCACGGAGATGCTGGAGCTTGTACCATGCGTAAGATTTTTTGTTCAGCCTTCTAAATCATCCGAGCATTGCACGCAAGAATTCATTCCAGTAGGTTCGTTTTGCAATTGTGAGTTGATCTGCTCCAAGGGTAGAACACCTGTGGTTGGCGATATGATACGGGCGCCGTTGACCGTCGATGAGGTCCTCCCGGTCTCCTGCTGCCTTTAGATGGTCCTTAGATCTGACCAGCAACTTAGCGCTGTGCTACGCAAAAGCGCGACGGTGAGGTTCATATTTTTTTGTTCGCAATTGACCCCAGCAGCAGTGCACCTCCAAACTCGTCAGCCACATCCGAACCGTTGGTCAGGTTTGCAGGACCGAACGGTTCTGGTGGAGCCGGACGAATTTTGGGATTGCGAGAGTAGGGGGTATTCTCTCGATGAGTACCACTTCTCGTGCGCTTGCGTTGCAAAGAGCCTCCATCGTGACGTTTAGCTACTGGAGCAGATGGATGTTGATCCTTTTGAGCACGGAGATTCGGTTTGTCACTTCCTCATTGATCCGCGCCTATCTTCCTGTGCCACCTATTGTTCATACTGCAGATGATGAGGCTGTCGGTGGGGGCGGCTGGTTTACCGCCGTTGGATCCACGACCGCATTGGTCGTCAGAGCCATGGGGTTCGATCGAGTTGCCGCATAGCCTGCCACGCCAGTGTTCGCTGCCGCTTCAGGGTTTACATGCATAGGCACGTTCTGCCCCTCCATCGCCGAAGTCGTTGTCGAAGATCCGCTACTGATCGTCAGATGCGCTCGCTCACTTCACGTTGTAGTCGCAAAGTCTGTGAAGTCTTGAGGTGTAAGATGCACTGACGACTTGTACGAGGTAGTTGCTTTCTGATACCAAGTGTTATGCCAAACGAAAAGTAGATAGTGAACAGGTCGAAGTTGTAAGGTAGAATACGATTTTGAATTTGGGACGCTTGAGCAATTTAGAATTAGCGGTAAGTGTACTTCGATGAAAAGTGTCAAAGTGATCAAACATATAGATACAAGTGCCGAACTACGAACGATGCATAATCCGGGCCGTTGGGTTGATAGTCGGGCGACGCGTGTGGAGTCGCGTCGTGAGTGGTCAGATTTGAGAAGGTCCACCAAGAAATTAAGGGTCTTCAAGAATCGACGGTGAAGATGCGAGATGCATCTTTATAAATCTGGATTCATCTCAGTGCATCAAAAAGTTGACCGAAAGGTCGGGATACTTTTGTCGTAGATTTGCGAGAGTGGTCGAAGTAGTCAAAAGGTTCGGGAAGATTCACTGGAGGCAAAGGAAATAGGCCAGTTTGCCCTCGACCATCGGAGTGAATATCGAGGTATTGCGACGCGGTGGGCTGTGTGTGTAATAACAGAATTGCCCACTCAGAAAGATTAGGGACTCCTGTACGTCTGGTATGTACCAGCATACAACTTTGACATGCTCACATCGTTATTCTTTGCGCAGCAAAAACAAACCCATCTCTTGCGAGAGTTTTTCCTTATTTTTGGGTGGTTAAACCATGGATTGTGCGACTCCTCGTACGGAAAAGGGGAACTTGTTGGGCCCAACAACCACAAGATCCAACAAGTGCTTGCGCAAAACCGAATTCCTAGAATTGTTATGTCCATGACGTACACAAGACTCTGAATTCCGTAAGTGGGCATTTTTGTCCTTACATTAATGGCCTGCCGTGCGTCGACCTTAGGACTTTTACACGGACTGGCCAAGGGAATTCTGACCACCTGCCCTGACTACCAGTGTTCCCTTCAGGAAGGTTCTAACAACTACGACCACTTTCAAGACAATTCCACAGAAGTATCGCGAACTGTACCAACGTTTCCATAGTGTTTGAAGGGAAACTCGACTACGCTAGACGTTGTTGGTTGTGCATGACTGTAGTGACAGGGTCGGTTCTGGCCCTCCCACCTTGCAAGAGTGAGGGCGTGTCTTGCAGCCACCCCCCGCTATTGCGAGAGTTGGCCAGTGGCCAGCCACATGCTGGCTACTGGCCAGTCGGCTGGATAGCCGTCGGCCGGCTGGGTGACCGGCCAGCCATCCATCGGCAAGCCACCAGCCGCCGATCAAGCTGGTGGCTCGATCGGTGGCTGAGAGGCCACGAGGGCCTTGAGGACATGACTAGTGGCCTTGTGCCCTCAACCTCGCTCGCCCTCCTCACCAGTGAGAGTGAGCGAGGGCGAGGGATACCAACGAGTGAGAAAGACGTGAAAGAAAGGAAAATTGTCCGCGCGAAATTGCTGATCGTGCCTCAAGCGCGACAATTTTTCTTCGAGGCATCAAAAACAAAACTTGAGATTGTATACGTCAAACATTGAGTTTTGAAACAAGAAAACTCTTGCAACCTCACGATTTTGAAGTAATAACCCCCTTGTTTGGGACCCACAATGAGGGTGAGAGGTAAAACTGAACTGGGCCTTCGAAGCTCAAAATATTCGATTCTCCTTTCATGGATCGTTTATGACAATTGCCCCCTGAGAGACTCACTACCTTTCAAATGAAACTGGAATCACGTAAAAATGTGAACGTATGAGTGCGCTAGCCATGAAAGTCCATGGCGTCAGTTTCGAAAAAAAAACTATCTGTCTGGAGGTAGCGAGCTAGAGAGGGAGAGAGCGAGGCTCGACTTTCGAGCCTCACGTGGCCAGCGTGCCAGCGAGCGAGTGAAGCCTGCCTTGCTCGCTCGCTCGCTGCCTTGGCCGAGGGCGAACTCGCCCTTCATGTTAACCCTTCCCTATTTTTCCTATATGCCCTGTTTGAGCTAGGCACCTAACGAAACCCAAGCAAACCCGGGTCCTGAGGTGAGTAGCAAAATGCTCAAGCACAACAACAGAGATTTTCTACGGAAGCAAGATCAATCAACCATGGAATGAATTCTGAGTCTTCGATGCCGATGTGAGACGGTTGGGGCAGCCGATGAGGGTGGAGGGCATGGGACCACGCCGAGGGGAGTCATGTAGCGATCTCGGTGCGCAATTCTTTGGGAACAGTTGGTCTCAGTGTGAGTCTCCACTGATCTCGGGATCACCATGCCCTGCGTACCCGAGGACACATGTGTGAGAAAGAGAGAGGGCATGAATTAACACGCCCCCTTGGCCGAGGGTGCAAGAGGCATGCACCCAAGTTGATGCACTTGTACAGTGAGTGAGGATGATGGGACAGCCTTTATGAGGAAATCTTCCAGTTGCTCAGTACCCCTAATGCCGCACACGTGAACTGCGCCCGCTTCGACTGCCTCGCGTACAAAGTGATGTTCTACGCTTATGTGCTTCGTGCGTGGATGCAACACTCCGTCATTCGCTGTGATGCAATGAGCTGCTGAGCTGTCGCTATGCAATGAGACAGAACCCACAGAAAAACCCAATTCATCCAGCAGCCGATGCAGCCATATTGCTTCGCATGAGGCTTCCCCAAGCGCCATATATTCAGCCTCAGCCACACTCCTTGCCACACAAGACTGCTTTGCGCTGCGCCAAGCGACTGCGGTGCCCGCAAGGCGGAAAACCCACCCGCCCCTGCTGCGTGCTGCTTTGTCACGTGCATAGTCACTGTCACAAAAACCATCCAACAGAGGTGCTTGTGATGGAGAGAAAACAAGACCGACAGTGGAAGTGTCCAGCACAAATCGCAACAGTTTCAGGAGTGCCTTGTGATGACTGGTGCAGGGTTGCTGGTTGAACTGAGCGAGCGTGTTGACTGCGCAGGCTATGTCTAGCCGTGTGGTAGTGGCTAGATAGCTCAAGCTGCCGAGTATCTGTCTGTACAGTGTGGGATCTGTGTCTGGTCCGTAGTCCATGGTGTNAAAACCCACCCGCCCCTGCTGCGTGCTGCTTTGTCACGTGCATAGTCACTGTCGCAAAAACCATCCAACAGAGGTGCTTGTGATGGAGAGAAAACAAGACCGACAGTGGAAGTGTCCAGCACAAATCGCAACAGTTTCAGGAGTGCCTTGTGATGACTGGTGCAGGGTTGCTGGTTGAACTGAGCGAGCGTGTTGACTGCGCAGGCTATGTCTAGCCGTGTGGTAGTGGCTAGATAGCTCAAGCTGCCGAGTATCTGTCTGTACAGTGTGGGATCTGTGTCTGGTCCGTAGTCCATGGTGTTCACATCCAGTAGGTGTGCGTAGACATCTGGACTCATGGGTGTACACTGTCGAGGAAGGTGCTGTACAAGGTGTGCAAAGCGTGCAGTGAGATGAGCGATGAATCGTCCTTGATGCAAGGAGAGGGTGCGTGCCTTGCGTTCCCGTGTGATGGTCATGCCCAAGAAGTCATGTGCCTCTCCAAGGTCTGTCATGCGGTAGTGTGCAGTGAGTAGAGCTTTAGTGTCGAGCACAAGAGGGAGAGAAGGGGAAAGAATGAGTAAATCATCCACGTAGACAATGAGGGCAACAAGTCCCTTTTCTGTCCAGCGAAGGAAGAGGGAGGGATCAAACATGCTTTGGATGAACCCACCTTTGTCCAATGTGTGCTTGATTTCTTTTTTCCAACACCTCGGTGCCTGCTTCAAGCCATAGAGAGCTTTAAGGAGCAGCCACACTCTGTCAGTCCCATCCTCAAACCCTTCTGGTTGCCGTACATACAGCTCTTCTTCCAGTGGACCGTTCAGAAACGCATTTTTCACATCCATTTGATGCACTTCCCAATCCTCAAGAGCTGCAATACCCTGCAAGATGCGACTGCTTGTGTATTTTCCCACTGGGGCATACGTGTCCGTAAAGTCCTGGCCGGGGATTTGGTGGAATCCCTTGGCTACCAACCTGGCTGTGTATTTGTCTATCATGCCTGCCAGGTTTCTCTTGAGCTTGAAGATCCATTTCATGTCAATGGCTTTGCGACCTGGTGGGTGCGGGACAAGTTCAAATACCTTGTGCTCCAACAGAGCGTTTATTTCATCAGCCATGGCTTGTTCCCATTCTGTTGCGTCAGGATGCCCGCTTGCTTCAGCAAGGGTGGTCGGTTCAGTCTGCTCCACGTGAGGAGAATGTGTACTGACCACATTGTAAAACTGTCTGTAGTTCACCCGAGGCAGGTTTCTTGAGGACCTGCGGAGCTCCACAGGTTCCTTGCTCTGACCTGACGGTTGAGCAGAACTCAAAGGTCGCAGACCAGGAGGGGAAAGGGTGCTCTGGCTCTGGGAGCCCTCCGAGCTTGTAGTTTCAAGGTCTGTGGGATCCAGTAAGTCTGTGGGACTAGGGGAACCTGCCTGTGGTGCGGGAGTGGGTGCATGGGTCTTTTTCACGTGTGTTGTCCTTTGAGGAGTGAAGACAGGTACACTCACATGCTCAGGGTAATGTTGGGGTACAGAGAGCTGTGGGACATGTCTGAGGGTGAGGAATGCCTTGTACGGCATGTGCTCCAGGAAGGACGCGTCCCGACTCTCCAGAAAACTGTGACTGACCGGATCCCAGAATCTCCATGCCTTGGAGGCATGGGACACTCCAACAAACACACACCATTTGCCTCTTGGGCTCAACTTGTGTGATCGTTGTTGTTCTGGAAGCCACACGCAGGCCATGGTTCCCCAGACTCTTGCTGGTCGCAAGTCTGCCTGCTCTTTGAACCATCGTTCCCACGGTGTGACCGACTTTGGTAGTGGACCTTGTGGTATCCTGTTCCACACCCAGGTGATGTACTTCACTGCCTCTTCCCAAAATCCAAAGGTGAGACCAGATTCAGTCAGAAGCGTGTGCAGTGCATCTCCCAACGTACGGCGCCATCGTTCAGCGACACCGTTCTGTTGCAGGGTGTAAGGGGCAGTAGTTTGGTGCACTATGCCTCGTCCTTTCAGTTCTGTGGTCAGTGTGCCCAAGAATTCACCCCCTCTATCCGTACGTAGTACCTTGAGGCTGCAGCCAGTTTGACGTTCAGCATAGGGTATCCATTCAGCGATGGCACGCTGGGCATCAGCCTTCGTGCGGAGCAGAAATGCCCAGCGAAAGCGGCTGTAGTCATCAGTCAATGTCAGTATGTATTGTGCTCCATACTGGAGGGAGGGGAGAGGCATTGGTCCAGTCAAGTCAGCATGTACCAACTCTAGTGGGGAAATGCTGTCGTGTTCAGACTTGGAAAAGGTTTGTCTGTGTGACTTCCCTTCATGACATTCAAGACAAGTGTTGTTCTTCAGTCCGTGTGGGCAGTCTACAGGTGTCAGTCCGTGCGCAGGTGTGTGTTTGAGTAGCTCCGTCACCAGTTCCTTATTGATGTGCGCCAGACGCCTGTGTAGCAGGTCAGTATGATGTACATCAGTGCCAGTCGTGATGTGCAGTTGTGGGCGTGGTGACCCGGTGCATGGGAACAGTGTTAGCCTGTAGAGCATGTCAGCATGCAGTGGCCCGTCTACCAGCAATGATCCACTGCCATCAAAGAGCGAACATCGCTGATTCTACGTCAGTGCGGACATGCCTGCCTGACAATCAAGTTGACCCCCAGACAACAAGTTCACCTTTAGTCGGGGCACATACAACACTCCAGTCAGCCATATCGCCCCTCCCGGCGCTTGCAGTGCAATCGTACCCACACCTTCAACCCGCAGCACTTCCCCAGATCCCGTACGCACACCATCAATATCATGTGCAGCATACAGTGACACAAACAACCGACGATGCGTGGACATGTGATGTGATGCTGCAGTGTCATACAACCACTCATGCATGGGTAGAACGTGTGAGGTGGTGACATGCGTGCAACCCAACTTCTGACCTGCTGCTGGTGGTGCGGTCGGTGGTGCGATCGGCATCAGCTCCTCAGATGGCGGCCACACTATGTCTGGAGCAGCCCCTCCAACTTTGGCTTCCCCTGTCTGCTCCCATGCGCGGACTGCCCAGGCTGGAGGTGGAGTCGCCTCTGCAAGCATGGGTGGGGGTGCGTACATCCCCGGGTACGGTGGTGGTGGAAACGGCTGTGGCCCTGGGGGAAATTCCTGAGGGATCAGTAGCTGGGGTGGTGCACCGTAGGTCACTGCTGCAACTGGTGAATGCATGGTGCTCCATAGCTGCCCTGCAAATACGACTGCGCTGGTGCTGATATCGGAGGCTGCAACCACTGCCACTGCTGCTGGTGATGCTGCTGCTGCTGATGCTGCTGCTGTGCGTACTGGGGCTGCTGCTGTCGCTGCTGCTGCTCCAACATCCGACGCTGAAGAGTAGGGCAAGAGCGCCAGAAGTGGTCTGCCTGACTGCAATAGCTACACGTACGACCTCCAGAGTTGCGGCCGCGACCACGTCCTCGTCCTCCGCCCCCTTGAGCCTGGCGGCCACCGGTGCCCCACCTCTGTGCAGTGGTGGCATCCACCTGTGTGACCGCCGCCACTGCAGACTGGTGGGTGTAGGCGGTAGGGGTAGCTGTACCGGATTCACGTTGCTCTCCCTTGAGGATGTCCTCATAGTTCCGAAGCTGTCTGTAGACAACTTCGAGGTCGATGTTTTCGACCTCTGTAACCGGAGTACGGCGGAAGAAGTCTCGCCAAAATTCCTTGTAGGCTTCTCCAAGGTGGAGGAGCACCGTGTCAAGCCACTCGGAAACTGAGCAAGATGCCCCCAGCCCCACAATGCGGCGTCGCAAGTCCATTGCTTCGTCCCAGTAGTCTGACACCGGTGCGCCCGGTTTGGGGTAGAGTGTGCGCAGGTTGTCGCGTAGGGTCACTAGCAGCGCCATCCCTTGCTCCTCTTGCCGCTTCAGTAGATGCTGCCAGGCTTCATACGGCCGGGCAGCGCCACTCCGGGGGTCGGCTGGATCCTCTCCCCCTCCCCCTTGAAGAAACTTCTGTAGAGAGTATCCTTGCGGCTCCGACATCGTGCGTTTGGCAAGTGTCTCCCAACTTCCCCTCACTAGCGCCTAAGCTTCGCCTGGGCTGGCTCTCTTGCCCCCAGACCGTCCTTAGAGAGGGCTGGCGGCTTCCCTTGCGTCGCCCCCTTCTTTCCCCTCTTCACCTCCTCCCTTGTTTTCTCATTCTCACGTTGCTCCAGCGGCATCCACAGCCCTGGGCGACCTCACTGACCATTCACTGGGCGTGCGCAAGCTGTCCGTCGGAGCTCCAGGCCGCGTCGGCCTTTAAGGGGTCGACGTTTTTTCCTCACGTCCTCGCAGCCGTCAACTTTGCAGGCCCGGATCTGTCAGCTTTAGCAGCTTCTGGCCGTCGACTGTGCTCTGATACCATGAGAGACTCACTACCTTTCAAATGAAACTGGAATCACGTCAAAAGGTGAACGTATGAGTGCGCTAGCCATGAAAATCCATGGCGTCAGTTTTGAAAAAAAAACTAAGTGTCTGGAGGTAGCGAGTTAGAGAGGGAGAGAGCGAGGCTCGACTTTCGAGCCTCGCGTGGCCAGCGTGCCAGCGAGCGAGCGAGCGAGCGAAGCCTGCCTTGCTCGCTCGCTCGCTGCCTTGGCCGAGGGCGAACTCGCCCTTCATGTTAACCCTTCCCTATTTTTCCTATATGCCCTGTTTGAGCTAGGCACCTAACGAAACACACACACCCAAGCAAACCCGGGTCCTGAGGTGAGTAGCAAAATGCTCAAGCACAACAACAGAGAATTTCTATGGAAGCAAGATCAATCAACCATGGAATAAATTCTGAGTCTTCGATGCCGATGTGAGACGGTTGGAGCAGCCGATGAGGGTGGAGGGCATGGGACCACGCCGAGGGGAGTCACGTAGCAATCTCGGTGCGCAATTCTTTGGGAACAGTTGGTCTCAGTGTGAGTCTCCACTGATCTCGGGATCACCATGCCCTGCGCACCCGAGTACACATGTGTGAGAAAGAGAGAGGGCATGAATTAACAGAGAGACGCGGAGGGAAAAACCCTTCCGGCGAGCTGTGAACGCCATTCTGTGAACTCCAACAATGACCGTAGTGCATGAGCTGGAGACACAACATGTTGTAGAGGTTTTGTGAGTGAGACGACCCTTGCGACTAAGTGTGTGATGGTTACAATGGCTACGAGCGACAAAAATGCGGCGAGCAGGTGTAGTAGTAGCATAATTACCACAAAGGGATACGGGTCTAAAACTTAACAGTTTTGAGCAACGTAAATTATCTTGGAAAGCTAGTGAGTAGATCGATTTGTTTTTTTCAGCTGCCCTAACCTTCCCCTAGTTTCTAGAGGACAAAGTGGATTGGTCTTAGACAGGGTGTGAAGTGTCCACCCCAAAACCACCACATTTTCTCCTCTTCTCAAGACTCACTCCTTCTCCTTCATCCAAAAATTAGGACAGCACTTCTTCCCAAGGCTAGGGACTCTCGTGACCTCAGAAAACCCTAAAAAGAGAGGGCGACACCTTGAAGATTTTTGGTGGCTTCCCTAATGCCGCCGGCTCAAAGAAGACGTCTCCAAGAGGAGCGGGACGCATGAAGAGGACTCAAGAGGAGGGCAAAGAAGGCAAGAAGACGAAGAAGAAGACAAGAACAGTGAGGGAAGAGCATGCGAGGATACAATACCTCCCCTTCTTAAGCTGACCCCCTCCTCCTCGCCTTTTTAACGGTGCTCAATTTTTTGTATATCTAGCTCTTGTCCTTACTTTGTTTTTCTAGGGTTTTTAGCTTGCCTAGTGCTGTGAGTCAAGGCTTAGGATACTGGCTTGGTTCCACGTGATTGTGTCGACCGTGGTAGCTTAGAAAATAGAATTTTTCTATGACATGATTTTCCCAACTGTGGCGGTGTAGAAATACATAAATAAATAATATAACTGCCTCATTGGGCGTGAGAGCAAAGTGACTTTGAGAGGCGACACCTCCTTGGGGTCGTTGGATGACCCTCAAAATGGTCTTCACGTGCTAGTTGCATGGACGACGTAATGGCAAGTGCCTTCCAAGACCAACAAGGGCAAGGCGGTGACGGCCTCACCACGCGCCCTTGGTGGAGATGCCACTGCAAGCATGGTTACCAAACCAAAGGAAACTTTACCACCAAAGGCAATCCTTGCTAAACTTTGTGACACCAAGAAGCGTGCAGAAGCTAAAAATGTGCTCAACGAGTACCTCGACATGCACGTAATTGATCCCCACACGTTGATGGACACGCTTGAGGAGGACCGTCCAAGCGTGAACCCCGACATGGAGCACAACATCGACGATGTCGAAGGCGACAAGAATTGCGATCATCGTCATCGTCATTTTGCAAACTTGCGATGATCGCTTGAGAGAGGCAAGACACTTGACAGATTACCTGAAGTTACCGATAGCAATAAGGCTGCCAACAGCAACAAATGCGCCAAGAGCAATCATGCGGGAAGTTCTCGCGAGCATGAGCCCGACGACATTGTCGTAAAGGTCATTTGCAAAGACCGCCAGAGGCTTGTTGAGTTGGCTGCCGAGGCAACGAGCCGACTCAAGATCCCCACCGACAGTGGAGGTGCGACACCACCTGGATGATTGGAGGCGGACTCCCCTTCCTACCATGTGGTTGCGATGGAGGATGTGGCTACGATGGAGGATTGGACATAGAACCCCAAGCTCAGTCGAGTGTCATCGCTGATGATAGCCTCCTACGAAAGGTGGAACTCCGTAGAGGCATGTATGCGAATTGTACCTTTATGTAATGCATAAAGGTACACAGAGAGCGTGAGGCCCTTTAGGCTATCACCGACGCTCTGACGGCACGAGAGGTAAAATTTGCATTTGCCAACCCGCTCGCCCCCATCGTGCAGAGTTCACGGACCTTGACCATGACCTTCAGCTGTAGCATTTGGCCGCTCATGAGGCAACCCGTCCATGCGAAGACCTCGACATGGCGTTGTAGAGTGTGTCCTAGATGCCGATGCAGCATCGATAGCAATGTGCTGCCGGTGTTGATGTCACCACCAGTGACTTGCCTACCTCAAAGAATTCTGGACCGGTCATGAACACATCTTTCCTCCACAGTGTGGAGATCTTCCAGAAGGGCGTGAAGCTGACTGATTGGTTGAATTACATGGAGCATATTTTATGTGTCCACAAGGCTCCACTCGATCAACTCGATGGCCTTGCCATGATGCAGCTTTAAGACAAGCTCTTCAAGTACGTGGTCAAGGAGTGGGGCGTGCAATAGCCACACTTCAAGTGGCAACCGATGCTGTGGGAGGCCTTCTGTGCTATCATATGCAAGAAGTGCATCCAATGCAAGAAAGCACACCACGCCTTCTATAACATCAAGGACTTCACGCAGCCGGTAGCTTGCACAAGACCTACTATAGCGAGTTCACCGCACTCGTGGAGGAAGCCAAAAGCTTCACCAAGGGTGATGGGACTCAGACCTTCAAGTATCCACATTACTTACTATTGGAGTACTTGCGTGATGGTCTAGCCAGTGAGAAGCTGAAGGACAAGACCACCACGACTGCAACTGACCAGACTTGGATAATTTGGAAGGCGTTGCATAACTATATGAGTGGAGTGTAATCGAAAACCGTGTAGCACTACTCAAATACACGGTTGAATGCACACGCATTGTAAGGCCGCGACATGTACATGGATGCTACAGGGACTGGTGGGTCAGCTAGACAGTGGGACAAGGTCAAGGAAAAGAAACCCGTAAACCCTCCTACCAAGAAGCTTTGTGGACACACGATCCCCAACCATAAGACAAGCTACAGGCGGCGTGTGAGCATCACAACAAAGCCTTCCACGATGGACTATGTCATAACTACATGTAGCTTGGTCACTTTAGGGCTCGGTATCCTAAGGCCGCTGGTGGTGGGAAAGAAGCCGCGACACTGGCCGCAGTTGTGGTACCTCGTGGGGATGGTGTAGTAGGAGGCCGCGAACAGGGCCGTTGGCAAGGCCCCGGCCTCGGTAACGAGCCCGGTCGTAGTAAAAAGCAGGGTCATAATGCGGGTTTTCTCCACACCTGAGTGACGTTAGTGGTGATCACTCAGGAATAAAACTGGATTGGAAGTGTGGGTTCATGTTCTTAGATGGAGATGTTAAAAAATGTGAGTTTTTGATGAGTTCAAACGTCTCTGTCATTTTCTCCCATATTATCGAACCTCAATCTACCTTGCTGATCGACATTTTGCACTAAATGTTGTATCTCCTGATGAGATTCAAGCTCGAACATGTTTAATGGTCATGACACCAACCATTGTGCAAGATTTGTGTGATGCAGTGGTTGAAGGAATTATCCTCAAAGGGGTGAGTTTGGTGCCTTTGGTCTATGATTCTGACCCAGTCAAATTCAAATATTGGAAGAAGCTAGCCAAAATCACACCTACCCACAAGATGTGTACTCAAGTGCGTGAATCATGGGAGTATTTATATCAGCCTAGAGATTTTTAGTGAAGTGCATTAGGCAAACCCAAAGCACAAACTCGGCTTACCGTTATCGAGCATCTTTACTCGGAAGAGTAGAGGTAACATGACGATAGAGTTCAAAGGACACCTAGCAAGTGCTTCCGTGAACATTCTAGCTCACACTAGATGGGATGATTCCTTTGTTATCCTTGGCTTTACCCGAAAGGTGGGCCATCAAACGGCATAGTTATTGTCGGTGAAAACCATATGGTACTTGTGATCAGTACTTGTAAAGTGAAGATTTGTATTCAAGGTTACACACAAAATGTCACATTGAAGGTACGCAATCTTCTTGACACGTTTGACGTGGTACTAGGCAATTCCTGGCTCTGCAAAAACAAGGCTCCAATGTGTTTTGAATCAAAGTGCTTGATCATTTCGAAGGGATGGTATCACTTTACATTGACTCCAAGTACGGGATTGTCACCAACCCTACTAAAACTACATACCAGCTTGTCTACACCACAGGTCAAGTGACATATTCCACAAGGTTGTCGATACTTCTTGGCTTAGCTGTAAAAGGTGGAGGACGACGTGAATGAAGGCACGCCACAAGAGATCAAATCTCCATTTGCAGAGTTCTCAGACGTATTCCAAGACCCACCGACAAGATTTCTACTGGAACAATACATAGACCACATGATTCCACAACAACCAAATTCGACTCCTCCGTTCAGACCCATGTATTGCCTTAGTCCAATAGAAAGCCGAGAGGCTGAATGCCAAATCAAAGAGTACCTTGCAAAAAGGTGGATTGAGCCAAAAAGCTTGCCGTGTGGTGTGCCGATTTTTTTTGTGAACAAGGATGGTGGTTTACATATGTGCATGGAATACCGGGCACTGAACAAGCTAGTGGTGAAAATCGATTCCCCTTACCATGGATTGAGGACCTGTCTGAAAAACTTCAAGGGTAAAAATAATTTGCCTCCTTTGATTTGTCTCAAGGGTGCCATCAAATCCATATCACGAAAGATGAAAAAGCCAAAACAATATTTTTGAATGCACATGGGACACTATCAGTTCTTGTTTTTATGCTTCGGACTAATGAATGTGTAACAGACGTGGTCTGTTTCACGACTAACCGCTGAACCAAAATGTAGGCCCTCAGAATAGTCATCCCAGAAGCCGGGGTGAATGGTCGCCTCAGCCATTTTGGCTAAGATGAACCGCGCCACAATGGACATAGTCGTCATAGGGCATAGACACAAAACAATAATCCTACCCTAATCGTCCCACGTGGCATTGCCACGCTAGAACAGGACCCTAGCTCCAAGCTAAGAGTGGAGGAGGAGTGACGCGATGGATTTTCCATCGCGACACTCCTTTCACTTAGAATCCGGCCACAAATACTTTCCAGGCTAGAGTCGAACCAGACTCTAGCCTATTATATTTTTCAGGGCTTTGGCTCCTCGAAACTTGAGCCTCGACTACCCGAAGCACCCAATAATTAGCAACCATTTTTAACCCTAAAAATGGTCTGTATGTTACATTCCTCCCCCTTTGCTTGGAACCGTCCCAGTTTGTCTTTGCTCAAGGATGTTTGATCATCGCGTACTTCATGATGCAAACTATGCAACAAGAAGTGCAAACAAGATCACACGTGTGAAATCTTGTCATCCGCAACACGGTTGCGTCACGTTCATGCACAATCAACCATACACTTGTGGTTTTTGTGGTTATGGTCATTAGTGTATAACATCCTGTGTTGATCGCGTGATCTTTGGCTCTCACCAAGATGAAACACGTACAATCCTTCTACGTTCTTTACAAGTGTTGGTGAGTCTTCACCGAAGTTCATCACACGTGTGTAGCAATGGCATAGTCGATGCCTTTTGGGACGTACATTGTTACAACATCTTGCCAGTTGGGAAGAGGGTACATAGGATGAATTTTCCTGCATTTCGTGTGGTACGTGTTCAGCAAGCAGTTGTGGTGACGCCTCCTCCCCCTTTGCAAGGAGCGTCCCTGCGACCAATCAACCGGGCGTCCCCGTGAAAAATTTCCAGGTCCACACAACACTTCCCATGTCGTTTGGATATGATATCTTCCAAGGGGTTGTTGCCAAGGTGGTACCTCCCCGCAACATTGTAAAAAAGTGCAATCCGAGATCTGGACATCAGTCCTCTCAATTTGCAACCACGTGTTCATGATCACGCGTAGGTCTACCTGAGCTCTTTCAACACCCGTGGATTGGTTGGCTGAACTCAACCAAGTTCCACTAAGCCCATGCAACTCGCATGATAGCATTTTCTTAGGGTTGGGAGGCACCAAGATCCTAAGACATGGTTGCTGAGCGTACTTGTTTTTCCTTTCAAAGATTACACTCTTCTTTGAAGGAGGCGGCATTGGTCGTCTGGCACGCGCAATTGTCGTCAACATCCGTCATTAGACACGACAATGCTCCGACCTAGATCATCTTGGTTTCAACCATCATCCCCTCATTTCTGACTGAAATGGGTATCGTAGGTTGCCGCTCACGTCCCTGTCAAAAGCACATTGCTTTTAACTACGTTAGTTGAGATAACCGATCTCAACGACCATGAATTTTATCCACGAACAAAGTGTTCATCGTATGGTATTCACCAAACGGGTATACCATGATCACCATCATTACGGTAAAATTTGAAAGAACACCTTTCGAGTTCCAATTCCATGTGATTGTGATCGAACGCTTCCGGATCAAATCCGGTGATCCTGGAACAACCGGTTCCAAAATCCTGCTGTGTTTATGTCATTGTTTCCAAGGGTTCCATTCGGGAACCCGCCAGTGGATCGTGTTTGCCAAGTTGCAACAATCCATGTTGCTTCAATGTCTTCTATTATGTACATTCGGTACTTCCACTCAATATAGTGTTTTCCATATGCCGTGTCCGAGGCACTTGTAGAGGGTATCACCCTCATTGAAGACATCTGACAAACCACCACAATCCTGGATATCACCGCAACGACATCCAAAAACATATTGTACTTGCATTGGAAAATGTACATCAACTAAACCACCCCCAAAACCAAGGGGCTTGAGTCAGTTCACTGTAACCTTTTGAGTCAGTGAGGCATGGTTTGACTACACCGTAGTCATTATGATCTCTCTCGGAGATGGGTTGGGTTCCAACAAATCGGATGTTGGATTTATTTCACACGTGGATATCGCATAGGCGGTGCTATACCATATCTTTGGCATGATCGGAATCCATCGGGATGATGTCTGAAGAGCGTGACGTACACGACTAGTGCAACGTACCACAATGCCATCAACTTTGAGGCGTTTCTTGAAACATCGAAAGAATGTGATGAGAAATATCGTTTCTCTAGGCCCATCTTGAAGAGTCCTTTCACATCAACATTTGGTTACGACACATTTGTCGTTATTTTGTTTCAATGTTGATTATGACTAGTTATGTGGTCGGTCGGACCACCAAGATGTAGATGCTAACACGTTAGCATAAAGCTATCGGCTTATAGGTCGTTTCCATGGTTTTAAGCTTTAGACACAAAACCTAGACCTTTTGTGATCCCCACTATGTCGTAGTTGGTTTGTAGAAAACTACGAGATCGTCATAGTACTATGAAACTCCATTAGTAGAAAAGCAGTGTCACTCGTTTTCTTTGAAATGGAATTTTCACAAAACTTTGGGTGAACTCATGTCACCGACATTGGTTCACGCACTTTTGTCTATCAATGTCCATGACATGTTCACTCATCGAGTGATGATAGACTGAAGGTGTCGCCTCAAATTTGTTCACAGTTGACATTCAGTTGATCTCGTCATATGTCAGAGAGTAACTTTGCAGTCTTCGACCACCGCACTGCCGTGTCTTAAACCATTGAGGACCCATAGAAGATTCTTCGCCCCTCTTTGACGCATTTTCAACCTCCAGCAACACTTATCCTTGTCTTTTGGAGAGGGTTGTCGGTACACTCATGTACCCCCTTTTTTTTCGTCGGTACCGGTCGGGTACCACGATGTTTTCATCACTCACCGAGTGATACGATGTCAATGGTTTCTCCATTGGATTTATTCAAGGATGTCATCCTTGACACGTTCAATCATGGACCGATTTTTTCATCGGCCATGAATAATGATGCTCAGAACCTTCGAAAGGTACAGACCAGGTCCATTTCACATCTCATGACATAGTCATGACACGTCTTAGTCATGAAATGATCACGTTTGCCTTTGAACATTGTAGCGTAATGGGACGTGCGACTGTCGTAGCACATGTCGTGTGCCCACCAAACTACTTGTTTGGTGAAATGGTGTCCTCATTTTTATCCAAGACATCAGCTGATATCGTCAGCTTGTTCAATCGTCACAAAACCATTGTGATCATTCGTCCGTCCAACTTATCCATAATTTCATGTCGTGATTGATGCACCAAAAGATAATGGATAAGTTTTTTTTCATGTCGTGCACGTAGTTCACGCATGCCATGTACCCATTTTCACGTGGTTGAAGTACAGCGGCATGAACCGCATACCATGATCCATTAAGAAGTGGGTTGTCTCGGGCACCTCCCATGGTCATGCAAGCCGTGCATGTTTTGGAACTGCTGTTCAACCAACTCTGCTGTTCACATGGACTTGCCGTGCTTGCGCTCTGTGTTTCAGGTATCGCTTAGCCACATCCAGAGGTATTGGTTGATATTTTGTGGCTGCCGCATCTTCCTCTGTTGCTTCCTGTAACCGCTGTTGCATCGTGAGTCGCTCCATCAGAGGCAGGTGTTGTTTTCTGATAGCGATGCTAACATAGACCAGTCCACTATTCTAGTCCACTTGTACTTTCTGTAGGTCAAGGAATTCTTGTCCGTGGATGATTTTGTGGTCACTCATTAGGTAACTTTTCCAGACTGTTACGTTGTGCAGTTCTACGCTTTACAGACAAATGGTTCTCAAAGTCGACGGATGTGCAGTTGTCCCTTGACAGATTTTCCTTCATATACCCCTGGTTTGGTCTACAAATCCAACTTCCAAACAATGTCGTTTCTTTCAAGGATTTGAGAAGCTTCTCCATCTAGTACTGTTGGTAACATTATGCCTCTTATGACACCTTGATTGTACTTGTAACAGTATCACCGGTTGGTCGTCCCCATACCCCTCGTTGAACTTTGGGATCTCATGAACCCTTGTCTGCGGTGATGCGAGCCGCTTAGAAGGGTGATTTGTCGATGTAAATTTTGGACACGAGCCTCGTAATCTACTCCTCTCCTTTGTTGTGAACTGAGGGGCGCCCGGCATGACAGTCACACGCCAAGCCCTTGGGATAAATCTCCCAAACCTCAACCCCTTTGTGTGTGGGCCAACCCTTGAGATGTTGCACGACCCTCTCCTAGCAACAAGACCGTTGCTAGTGACCGAGGTTCACGCCGTGCGACTTTCCCGGCGGTGTTACACCAAGGTACGATGCGGAAGACTTGTAGGATCGAATGGACGTGTGCAAGGTGATGCTTGGAGAACAAGGAAATTTGGGCAAGAAATGAATCCTTAGACTTAATAGATCAGTACAAGGAAATTTACGAATTCTCTGGGTGAGATTGCCATGCATAAAACAACCCCTAGGCTTCCTTATGTACCTGCGTCCCTATGAGCCAGCTGAGAGCCCCTCGGCACTCCAAAGCCCTCTGTTGAGGTGAAATCACAAAAATAACACATGAATCATTTAGTACGCGCTGCGAGCTTTCTAATGCACCAAAGAATACCTCAATCCATAAAGAAACGGCTAAGTTATGGTCGTTTGAGTGCTCCACGCGTGACTGCCACTGGCAGCACCGTTAGCAGGGGTCACGGCCGCCTGAAGCGCCCTTACTTGCGAATGCAGCTCCAGCCGCCATCCCGAAGTACCCATGGACCCCAATGAACCTTTTATCATTGGATAAGCATCCATCCAGGGGAGGTTTGGCTGTATTGGGTGAGAAAGTCGCTTCGCCGTACTCGGGGTCGAACCGGTATGTCTCCTGTTTTTTTAAGGTGCGCCTCTCACCATTGCACGGCCTTATCTTTCTCGTCCCTGCACCGAATGACCCGGTTCTTAGGTCGATTTTGCACGGATTTTCCCATAGAATACAATGGGGATATCAAAATATGCATCGGATATCAGCATAATGACGTAATCAGTGTCTCGACCGGCGGCTCCCATAACATCACCCCCCCTCCGAGGGCGCACCATCCCGGTGCGCTCTTGGTACGCTCGGAAGACCGTGTTGACAGCACCACCCCTGTGGAAATCGGCTTCGGGGATCCAGCAGTTGTACTCATGCCCATAGCCGAGCCATTGCACCAGGTACTCCTCTTCACCCTCCACTAAGACCGGTGGAGGAGGAGCCTGTCCCCGCGCTGCAAACAACGCATCCGGCTCCTTGTATGCCTTAAAAAGAGAAATGTGGAATACAGGATGGATCCCGTAGTGGTCTGGCAGCTCAAACTTGTAGCTCACCGTGTATCACTTATGCTTGACCGGAAAAGGACCCACCCGCCAAGGCTTGAGCTTGTCGCTGTCCACCACCGCCAGCTGCTGGTTCCGCAAGCTCAGTAGCACCTTTAGTCCCACCAAGAACTCCTCAGCTGTCTGGTGCCTATCCGCTTGCCGCTTCATCTGTTGCTATGCCTTGTGAAGCGCATCTCGTATGCCGCACCACACCTCCGTGAAGTCACTTGTAAACTACTGCACAGCGGGTAGGTCCGGTCCCATTGCCATGTCTGAGGGACATGCAGGTTGTACCCCATACACTACTTCAAAGGGAGCCTGCTCCGTAGAGGCATGCCCTGCTGAGTTGTAGGCAAACTCGGCCATCGGGAGCTTGCATTCCCATCCCTCACCATCTGGTTCCAAGATTCTTTGCAGTAGCTACTCCATGGTCTGATTGGTGCGCTTATCTTGGCCATCCGTTTGGGGATAGTAGGCCGATGAAAGAGCCACACGGGTGCTTAGCTTCTTAAATAGTTCCTCCCAAAACCGGGAGGTGAAGTACGGGTTGCGATCTGAGACCATGCACTTTGGCATGCCGTGAAGTTTGATGACGTGTTACAAGAGGAGTTGAGCGGTTTCTGCTACCGTGACCTTCTCCGCACATGGAATAAAATGTGCCATCTTGCTAAACCGGTCCACCACCACCAGCACCATGGTGTTGCCCATTGCGTCCCGTTAAAGACCCCCCACAAAGTCAAGTGAGATGACTTTCTACAGGCGCTCTGGCACCGGTAGCGGCTGTAGCTCCACTAGCGCCTGTGCCTTCCGTGACTTGATCCTTTAGTACGTGTCACAACTGCTCACGTACTCCTTGCAATCTGCTCCCATGGTTGCACACCAATATTGGCATACAAGTGTCTTGAAGGTCTTGTCGTGGCCAAAATGACCACTATAGTACAAGTGCGCCTCCTCCAACAACACCTATCGCAATGACGCACTCTGCGGCACCACAATCTGGTTCCCCTTCTCACGTCGCCAATACTGGCCATCCCACTTGCAGCCCTTCACCGTGCTCCTGGCAAAGTCCTTGTCCTCTGCATACCCATGCGCAAATAGGCTTGGGATGATTGGAGATCCCGCCAGCACCGTTATCGCATGCACGCCCAAGTCTGGACGACGCGAAAGCGGGTCCACTAGGTTGATCCTCCCTGGTTTGTACTGGATCTCGTAGTCGATGCCGCCCTCAAGCAGCTCCATCCACCGTGCTTGACGACGACTCAGGTTCGGCCATGAATTGAGGTACTTGAGTGCGTAGTGGTCCGTATACACCACACATTGCCGCGCCTCAAGGTAGCACCTCCACTACTTGAAGGCCTAGACCACCGCGAGCATCTCCTTCTCGTGGATCGGGTGGTTGAGCTCAGTCCCTTTCAACTTCTTGGAGTAGTACGCAATGGGCTGCAACCCCTTGCCTCGGTCCGGCATCAGCACCCCGCCGATCGCATAGTCGCTTGCATCCATCACCAACATGTTCTCCTTGCCCGTCTCTAGATGCACCAATATTGGGGCTTGACACATGGCAGCCTTCATTACATCGAAGGCTTGTCCTTCCTTTGCACCCCACTCCCATTGGCGTCCCTTCTTCACCAAGTCTGTCAAGGGTGCTCCCATTTCCGCGTGCCCCCGGATAAACCTCCGGTAGTATTTCGTAAAACCCAAAAAAAACCTGGATGACTCACACGCACGCTTGCTCTGGCCACTCCTTCACTTCTTCCACCTTCTTTAGATCCATGCGGATCCCCCTCCCGTTGATAATGTGCCCGAGGAACTCAACCTCCTGCTTGGAAAATTCATACTTGCTGAGTTTGGCGAATAGTCGCTCCTTTCTCAGCACTTCCATCACCATCCGCAAGTGTTCTTGGTGCTCCTCCATTGTCCGTGAATAGACAAGGATGTCGTCTGGGAAGACCACCATGAACTGGTCCAAGTAGGGGTGGAACACCCGGTTCATCAGCGCCATGAACGTAGTAGGAGCATTCGTTAGCCCAAAAGGCATCACGAGATACTCAAAATGTTCATAGCACGTCCAAAACGTGGTCTTTTCCACATCCTCATCCGAAATGCAGAGTTGGTGGTACCCCAACCTCGGGTCCAGTTTGCTGAAGACGCGTGTATCTTGTAGCTGGTCGAACAACTCCTTGGCCCGTGGCAGCGGGTAGCGGTTCTTCACCGTGATGTTGTTGAGCACCCAGTAGTCCACGCACATCCACAGCTCTCCTGAATACTTCTTGACAAACAGCACCGGCGCCGCATATGGAGATACCGACGGTCGAATGAAGCCATGGTCCACCAACTCCCCCAACTACTTCTTGAGCTCCGCAAGCTCCACGTCGCTCATGCGGTTGTAAGACCGAACCATTGGTGACGATCCTGGCACCACCCTGATCTTGTGGTCAATGTCGCATCGCGGCGGCAACCCCTTTGGAAACTCCTCTGGAAAAACGTCCCCGAACTCCTTGAGCACCTCCCTACACCGGGAGGCAACTCTGGAGCTCTCCCGCCTTCCATTGGTTGCCCCTCCACTGCTTCAACCGCTGCAATCTGCTACTCTGTTGCTTGTTGTGGATGCACCCATGCCGAGTAAACCTGACCACCCTTGCGCTCGTACCCCTTCAACTGCTTCAAGTTGATGACACGCAGCTGCTTCCCCGCTTCCGCCACGTCTGACTCCTGTCCCTCACTCCACCACAATGGCAAAGTGAGACGGATTCCGCCCGCCTTCACGACCACACGGTTGCATCTCCAATCGGCCTCCGGATTCCAGGCATGCAACCAATCCCGACCAATCAAGCAATCATAATCATCCATAGAGCAAGTGTGAAACTCCATGTTGCACACTAACTCACCAATATAGACCTTGTGCTTGACAAGAGACCTGTCGCACTCCACCACTCCAGACACCTGCCACACCTTGGCCGACGTCCCCGACTGCCGTGCGAGCTCCAACCTCATTGCCAACCTATCGTTGAAGAAGCTATGGCTCGCACCACCATCCAGCAGCCCGCGTAGCTTCCTTCGACCCTTGAAACTCCCCTCCGGAATCTCAAGAACCAGCTCCAGGACGATCCCTAAGAACTTCTGGGTCTCATTTTCATTCTGCAACAGCACTTGAGGCAGCTTCTCAATCGGCAAAAGCCTTTCAGGGCTGGTGCTGTCCTTTGCGGACAAAAGAATCGCAACAGTAGGTCGTCGCCTTCTCACTGCTGCTGACTGTTTCCCTATTGTGCCTTGCGTCTGGGAAAGTCTCGTTTATGATGTCCCTCCTTGCCACAAGCCCAGCACTTACCTCTCGGTCCATGCTGCCCGCCCACACCCCACTGCCCGGCTTGGATTGCATCCACCTCCATGGGCATAGTGTGACCCGGCTGCTCCACTCGTGGTTGTGTTGCATAGTTGGTCCAACGTGAATTGTAGATTACCGCGTCGATGTGCTCCGCCACCAAGACCAACTCTGTAAAGGTCCGTAACCCAAGCACCGCGAGCTCACGTTGGACGTGCGGCTTCAGGCCGTCTTGGTAGTGGTCGTATGCCTCCGCGTCCAAAAGGTCGTCGATCTATGCTGCCAAATCCATGAAGCATGTAGTGTAGTCCTGGACCGATCCACATTGTTTGACGTGCTTGATCTTGTCCCGTGCGACCCGGTTGCCGTTGAGGAGGTCGAAACGCGCCTGGAGCATCGTCTCGAACTGCTCCCGCGTCTTTGGTTTCTCCGTCAACCCCCGCGCACTGAGATGCACTTCACATCCCAGCGGTAGACTCAGCAATGGTTGAAGCCGTTGCCCGGCCCCCAGCCCATCCGGCAACCCAGTGGCATTCCGCCGGCACAATGCCGACCACAACTGCAACGCTCTTCCCCAGAGCAACGTAGGAGCATACTCTAGTCTCGTGGCATCTTCTCCCACGGGAATGCCCAACGCCGTGAAGTATGAGCTCACCGTGAAGAGCCACTCCCGCGCACTGCCCTTGCCGGTGTAGAACTCTGGCTCCTTTGGCTTTGGCCGCCAAAAGGCAGGTACGGACGCCAATGCGACACCCCCGAACGCACTGTTCCCTTGCCCGACGTACCTCGCTTCAACCTCCACACGCAACTGCTGCTTCTCTTGGCACAACTTGTGAAGAGCACGCTGGATCTCCTCCATGAGGTACGCCTGGTCGTATGCCGCGGCTGCCATGCTTCCGGTTGTGATTAAAAAATTCTGGCCAAATGCAGTTGTGGCAGATCTGCTGCCTCCCTTGTGTCCGCTCAAAGCAAAGCAAACGTCCACACGTTGTGATACCAAATGTGAACGGAGGGGCACCCGGTGTGACGGTCACACGCCAAGCCCTTGGGATAAATCTTCCAACCATCAACCCCTCGGTGTGTGTGCCAACCATTGAGATGTCGCACGACCCTCTCCTAGCAGCAAGACTGCTTCTAGTGACCGAGGTTCCCGCCATGCGACTCTCCCGACGGCGTTTGCACCAAGGTGTGCTGCGGAAGACTTGTAGGATCGAATGGACATGTGCAAGGTGATGCTTGGAGAACAAGGATAGTTAGGCAAGGAATGAATTCTTAGAACTAATAGATTATTTCAAGGAAATGTACAAAGTCTCTGGGTAAGATTGGCATGCCTAGAACAACCCCTAGGCTTCCTTAGGCCTCTATGAGCCAGCCGAGAGCCCCTCAACGCTCCAAAGCCCTCTACTGAGGTGCAATCACACAAATAATACATGAATAATTTATTGCGCATTGCAAGCTTTATAACGCACCAAAAAATACCTCAATCCATGAAGAAACGGCTGACTTATGGTCGTTTGAGTGCTCCACGCGTGACTGCCGCTGGTAGCACCGCCAGCGGGGGTCACGGCCGCCTGAAGCATCCTTACTTGTGAATGCAGCTCCAGCCGCCATCTCGAAGTGCACATGGACCCCAATGAACCTTTCCTCATTGGTTAAGCATCCATCCAGGGGCGCTTTGGCTGTAGTGGGCAAGAAAGTCGCTCCGTCGTGCTCGGGGCCGAACCGGTACATCTCATGTTTTCTGAAGGTGTGTCTCCCACCTTTGCACGGCCATATCTTTCTCGTCCTTGCACTGAATGACCCGGTTCTTGGGTCAATTTCGCACAGTGTTTCCCATAGAATACAATGGGAGTATCAAAACATGCATCTCACATCAGCATGATGACGTAATCAGTGCCTTGACCGGTGGCTCCCACAACATTTGTGGTTCCTCGACTCCTCATTTTCTTTGCGACTTCCACTCCTTTTTTATATGTTGATGCCGCTTCAGACGGTCGCACGATATTTAGCCAAAACTTTCGCAATTCCACCAGATCCATCCATCACATTGATCGACAGCATCAATCTCCATAAGAGATGAGGTTTCCGTCGACTTCGGCTTTCCTCCACCACAAAAAGAATTGTGGCTTTGGGGTCACCAGTCGTTAGATTCCTGCATCCGGGCATTGCAATCGGCCTTGTTGATGAAATCTTCTCTTGCGATCATTCGCAGGATGTCATCTTGGATGTCAAAAATGCCGATTGCTCACCAAATGTCTTGATTGAGGTTATTCTTGTAGTAGAAACACAGTTTGTCAGGGGTAAGGTTACTACTGGTGATGATTTTTAGGAAACGCCAAGTGTACTCTACAATCCTGGATTGCTAATACAAATATTAGATTCTACACCGTGTGTCATACTTCTTGTTTGGCTTCCTAAAATCAGTGAGAGTATTGCCTTTGATGTCGCTCCATGTTTCTGGTGGTGTAAGAGAGTCGTGCCACGTCAAATTAATCTACTCGAGTTGTAGTAGTCTTATGGTTGACGACGCGAGAGCAGTCGCATGAGCCGTGGATCTGGATCTGTCTGTCTCGTGTTGCCGTTGGATGGTCTTTAGATCGGACCATCAACTCAAAGTTGTGCCACGTAAAAACGAGGTTGTGAGGTCACTTTTCTTCTTGTTGTTTTTTACCATAGAATCAGTAAAGTACACCTCCAGGCTCATCAACCACATCCCAACCGTCAATCCCTCAAGCTCGTGGGGTCGAACAGCTCGGAAAGTGCTGGTCAAATATGGGGTTCTCCCGAAAGTTATAAATTTCTCTAGATGAAAATTGGTCACCTGAAGTTCATCCATCAGAAAGTTGAGTTGTTGGAGCACATGGGTATTGAGGCTCTCGAGTCTCCAGAGCTTCTTGGACAGATCTTCGTTGATTCACACTTGTTTGCCGGTACCTCCCATTGTTCCAATTGTAGTCCAGAAGGGTAGCGGCGGGGGCAAAGGGTTCTTTGAGCCTAAGACGGGTTGGCTGTCAGGTTTGTCGTTGTTGTACCATTCATTGTGAAGGTTTTTGTTGTGTGGTTTGCCTGGAGTGCATCGTTGTTCACGTGCTACTGATCCTCCATCCTTGGAGAACTCCCCAGAGACTGTTGTTCGACTTCGGTTGTGCTCACTCCATTCACCATTGTCGTTACGAGGTCTGCGATCTACTCTATGGTGAAGATGTGCTGAGGAATCATATGAGGTTGCTAGATAGTTAATGTGTCAATACCACTACAGTTTGATGCCAAGTGTTACGACGAGCGAAACGTAGGTTGTTCATAGGAACAAGGTGCGGGACAAAAGATGATTTGAAAAATTGAAACAAACGAATAATTGTATTCAGAAAAAAGTGTACTTTTATGACAAGTCTCGAGTGAGTAGAGCACATATATACAATGCCGATAATGAGAATAAGGCATATGCCGGGTCCTTGGCACTCACGTCGAGCGACGTGTGTTTGTGAGAATTTTGCTACAACTCTAATGCGACTTGTCTCATCTCATTTGGTGAAGTACGGAGTAAGAAAAGTACAAGTTACTTTAGCCATGGAGTTTTCAAGCACCAAACATCCTAGGTGTTACAAGTAATTGCTCAACCGGGTGAGTCTCGGTACTCAAGGCTCACCCGTAGGCCGGCGAGCCTCGCTCGCCGGCCCATCCAACTTGAGCGAGGGCAAAAGTCCCTTGTAATCCACAAAATGGCTGACTCAGTCACACCATGCCACTCGCAGAAAAACTAGGAAAACTTCACAAAAAGATCTAGCACACATCTAGGTTTCTCGAACCTACTTCTAGTATTGAACACAAATCAAGAAAGAGACAGATCTCGGTCTCTTAAAGCAAAGTAACTAGAGCCTAAGTGAGAGGTAAAATGAGCGTACGAGTGCCACTGTATGGATTGGAGTGTGGGTCCAACGAGGTGACTAGGTGTCCCTAATTTTCTGGCATACTCGGGGTCCCATCCTCGTTTTGGGGACACTCGGGGCATTTTTCCATTTTTTGGCAATACGTCGGGAGGTCCGGCTCGACCTCAATGGCTCGCGACAGCAAGGATGAAGAGGAGTGAGCGAAGTGCGCAGGAGCGATCGACCGAGCGTCGGCGTGGGAGTGACCCCGGTGCCCGGGTGCTGTTTCCCGCGAATCTCACACGGTGTTCCGAACACGCCGCGTGAGGGTGGTTTTCCCCCCTCTCGGCGGATAGCGTGTGGAGTATGCTACCCGCCGAGGGGCCTTCTCCGGCAAAGCTCCCGGCAACGGATGCAGCCAACTACGAGAGCGGTACTTCCGGTGGCGTGTGCAACAACATGACCGCACTCACCGCTGAGAGGCGTCGAGCTAATGTCTCTCAACGGCTCGCTGAGAGACAAGACGGACCGTCGATCTGGATGATCGACGGTCCAGTACTTCTCGCACTAGGCATTAGGTGCAAGTACAGCACCAGGTTCAGGTGCAAGTAGAGCACTGGATTTAAGAGCAAGTTTCTTGCTAAAACAAGCTGGGAGAGCAGTAGGCAAGGGCCAAGACCAGGTAGCCGCACAATATAAATACCTTGTACTTTGTTCATTTTCATTAACCTGAAACACTGTGTTTTCTAGCTCTGGCTTCCAGAATTTATCCCAGTCTATCTTGCCGTTTACTGTGCTCTCGACACATAAAAGATTAATCTCCAGAGAGCACACATTCCCACATCTAGTATCAGAGCCAGAGCCATGCGTCAGGCGAAAGCACTGCCGGAGCTCTACACGCTTCAAGGAGACCAAGACACGAAGTACGCCAGACAATTTCGAGGCTAAGAGAGAGGGAGATTGTTAGGCCAGACTTCGAAGCCACTGCACGAGCCAACCTCTGGAAAAAACTTCTATACATTTTAGAGTGTCCACACGGCTAACCGTGCGCGCGCGGGAGACGACGGGTGACTCCCACGCACTTCGAAGACGCCAGATTCTCATCCCGAACTACAGAATTGTTGCTGGAAAGCTTTTTTATTGGTGCCAAAATGCTGCCAAATTCTTCTGAGGATCTCCAACGGCTGAAAATCATCCAAATCCATGGAGCAGGCTCTGTAGCAGATTGTAGAGTAGCTAGGAGCCCTCAAGCCAGAGAATGAGCGGCTCAATCGACAGATGGCTGACTTGTAGGATGGAACTGACGTTAGACAGGTTTGAGCGGCCCGGTCAAGGATTCTGCCAAGACCAAAGCCAAAGGCTCCGGAACTGTTCAACCCCTCAGACAAGGGTGCCAGCGCACATACCTGGTTGTTCGCGATGAACAGCTACTTTGGGGCTCTGGGTCACCCTCCAGAGCATGGTGATGATATTGTACGTGTGTCATTTGTGGTGACACTGCTACGCAGAGCAACATTGGACTGGTGGAGATATCTAAATATGCTGGCTACTTGAGGTGGAGGAGGGTATGCCGTGGTACAACATGCCGTGCTGTGGCAGCCAGGCGCGGGGCAAGCTGAAGCGCATGTGTCGACGACATGGGAGCAGTTTGAACAAGCCATCAGAGATTGGTTCGATCTCGTGAAAGCCACTGAAGCAGATCGGCTCAGTCCAGGTGTACACGCGTCGATTCTTGGCGTTGTGCTTGGAGATTCATGACATGAGTGAGATAGAGATGGCAGACAAGTTCCACAAAATTTTGAAGGCAGAAATTCAATGCATGTTGGCACTAAGTGGAATCATGGAGTTCTAGGCATTGCTGAGCGCATTGACGCGCTACGCTACCATCGAGGGGGTTTCTGTCAGAAGCAAGAGAATTTCTAGCGTTGAGCATATCACCAACAAGTTGATCCCATGGAGATCGACGCAGTGCAAGGAGGCCAACAGCAGAGCAAGCTGCATGGTGGAAGTTGTTGGATCTGCGGAAAGCCTGGACACCACAAGGACTACAAGAAGAAGTAGTAGGGAAACGGCAACAAGTAGTGAGTGGCGGATGGCCAACTGCCTGGAAATCTTCGTCCGCATCAGCGAACACCACCCACGAAAGTCATTCAATAACTAGGGAGTTGTTGAGTGTATTGCTGCGGAGCGAAGGGAGCAGGAGCGTTGCGGGAATCCACCTGAAAGCCAAAATTCTATCGGCTGGTTCTATGGACGGCGAGGGGCGCTAGACTTTCTAGCAGATAAAAGCATTGCCGGATATCGGCGCGTCGCACTCATTCTTCAGCGATGAGTTTGCAGAAAGGTTGAGGCTTGCAGGACTACCTGGGAAACCAACGAAGGCCAAGTTGGTGCAAGGGGAGCTGGAGTGCGGACTGCCTCTGAAGCCTTTGAGGATCCATCTGGACAAGCTGTCGTGCGAGGTAAACATTTACACGTGCCCGATGGACGCCTACAATGCCATTTTGTGGCGTGACTGGCTGCACCAGTGGAATCCTACTGTAGATTGGGTGCATAGCCAGGTGCAAGTGAAGAAATGTGAAGAGCAGATTGTTCTGCCATTATGGACTGATGAGGACTCTAAGGCAGGCAAGGTGCCGAAGTTGAGTTGCGTGCAGCTGAAGTGCAAGGGGGACCAAGTGCACCTTGTATGGGTGCGGCAGAGGGGCACAGCTGAAGAGGTGGAAGTGTTGGAAGTTGATGTAAAGCAATAAGAGGGAGAGAAGCAAAAAGAACCAGCAGTAGAGCTGTCGGAAGGTATTAAGGGAGTGTTGGATAGCTACAATGATGTGTTTCCTATTGAGTTGCCAAAAGTTCTACCACCAAGGCGGGACATCGACCATAAAGTTGAGCTGGTTCCAGGAGCAGCTCCAACAATGTGTGCTATACATTGCATGAGCGACAATGAGCTTAGTGAGCTGAAGAATTAGTTGGAGGAGTTGATGGAGCAGGGGTTCATCAGGCCGGCGGTGTTACCTTATGCCACACCAGTCCTCTTTGTGAAAAAGAAGACAGGCGAGCTGCCGATGTGTGTGGACTATCGCGCACTGAAAAATGTAGCAATCAAGAACTGATACCCGCTGCTAAGGGTCGAGGAGCTATTTGACCAGCTAAGTGGTGTGCAATACTTCAGTAAGATTGATTTGTGCTTGGGTTACCATCAGATTTGGATTGTGGAGCAGGATGTGGAGAAGACGGTGTTTCAGACATGGTACGGCCATTTGGAGTACCTCGTGATGTCATTTGGCTTGACCAATACTCCTCCAATATTTATGAGCCTCATGAACAGGATCTTCCACCCTCACTTGGACCATTCTGTGGTGGTGTTCCTCAACAACATTCTCATCTACTCCCGAACTCTGGAAGAGCATCAGCAACATATTTGACAGGTTTTGGACATTATTGGGATAGAGAAGTTGTTTACAAATCTCTTCAAGTATGACTTTGAGAAGAGGGAGGTGGAGTTCCGTGGGCACATCGTGAGCGGCAAGGGTCTCCACATAGACCCAAAGAAGGTGGAAGCAGTAGATTAGTGGCTGATATTAAAGTGTGTGTGTGAGATTCAGGTCTTTCTAGGGTTTGTCAACTACTACAGGAAGTTTATGTGGGGATACGCAGAGAAGAATGCACCACTAACTCGGCTGCTGAGAAAGGATCACCACTGGGAATGGGGGGAGAACTAGTACAAGAGCTTCGAGGAGCTCAAGGTTGCACCGTGTGATGCTCTAGTCCTGGTGTATCCAGATTCATCCAAGGAGTATGTCATGGCAACGGACGCAAGCGACTATGCCATTGGTGCGGTGCTGATGCAGGGTCACAACAAGGGGCCACAGTCGATTGTGTATGCTTCTCGCAAGCTACAAGGTGCACAGCATGAACTACGCAATCCATGAAAATAAATATTGGTTGTGATCCATGCATTCAGCCAGTGGAGGTGCTACCTAAAGTCGTGGCACTGCGTGGTCTTCACATATCATTACGTCCTGAAGTACCTGACGACGCAGCTGAACCTCAGTCGCCGGAAGACTCGCTGGATGGAGTTCTTGGAACGAAGCTTTGACTATGAGATCCAGTACAAGCCTGGGAAGGTGAATCTGGCAGACCCTCTGTCACAAAGGCCGGACTTCAGCCTCAATGACATCTCATTACTGATGGGATCTCCCGTCATGCATAACCTATTCAAGCACGGCTATGGCGTGGACGGTGAGTTCACGAGTGATACGCTAAAAGATGCCACGTGGGATGGAGTGTATTAGCGGAGGGAGAAAGAGCATAAGATTGATGTGCCGGACTATGCGCCATTTAAGTAGATGCTACTGGAGGAGGTGCATGACACCCACTACTCCGGTCACTTTGGCTTCGACAAGATGCTCAAAGCCGTGGCACGTCAATACTAGTGGTCGTCAATGGCGACTGAATACAAGAGGTTCGTGAGCAGTTGCGATGTGTGATAACGCATCAAGGCACGGAGGACCAAGACACCTAGGGAGCTGCAACCATTGCCTATACGAGAGAGGCCATGGACAGACGTCTCGCTTGACTTCATTGCCATTTTCCTATGATGCAGTAGGGTAACAACACGGTGCTGGTCGTGGTGGACAGGTTCTCCAAGATGGCACATTTCATCGCATGTCTTGAGAGCATCATAGCTGCTACGACAACTCAACTCCTCCTCAGCCATGTCATCAAGCTGCATGGAGTGTCGCTGTCGGTGGCCTTAGATTACGATCCATGCCTCACTTTGTGTTTCTGGTGAGATCTCATGAAGAAGCTGGGCATGCGGGTGCAGCTGACCACAACATACAACCCACAGAGCGATGGGTAGACAGAGCACACGGACTAGACTCAGGAGCAGCTGCTGTGGAGCATGGTCCCAATGGATGGAGAGGGTTGGGAAGAGAAGCTTGGAGTGGTAGAGTTTGCTTATAACTCAGTAGTTTCAGAATCAACATGGAAGTCACCGTTTGAGGTGGTTTATGACCACAAGTCACTGAGCACAGCCGCGCTTGCTATCGCAACATCTCTTCCGGCTATGCAACAGATTACTTATGGGTTTGCCACCACATGGGACGTGGTGCGGTAATGGCTGTTGAAAGCACAGAAGCAATAGAATCAGCAGGCTGATAATCATCAATCTGCGTAGGAGTTAATTGGGTGATCAGGTGATGTTGAATTCTACAAACCTGAAGCTGCTGGGCGTGAGGAGCCCAACACTTAAGCCGTGATGGGTGGTTCCGTTCCACATTCTGGAGAAGGGGTCGGCCGTATCCTGTGAGCTGGAGCTACCAGCTCACTACACCATCCATCCGATGTTCCACATCTCCCTACTTTGTGCATATCGTGACCCCAATACCTTCTTCCAGGGTCGCGGGACAACGCCACCTCCTACTGTCCAGGTTGAAGGAAGGGAGGAGTTTGAGGTGGAGAAGATTCTAGCGGACCGTCGGAGGGGACATTGGCATGAGTATCTGGTACAGTGGAAGGGGTATCCGGCGGAGCACAACTCACGGGAACCAGAGACCAACTTCAGGGGTATTAGCACTGTTCTCCAGGATTATGTAAGGCACACCAGGACATCGCGCCTCTGATGGTGGGGGAGAATGTAACGAGGTGCCCCTGTTTTATGGCATACTCGGGGTCCCATCCTTTGGGTGCACTCATGGCATTTTTCCATTTTTCCGAAATTCGCCGGGAGGTCCGGCTCGACCCCGATGGCTTGCTACAGCGAGGAGGAGGAGGAGGAGGAGGAGGAGGAGGAGGAGCGAGCGAGGTGCTGCTTGTAATCGAGCGAGAACCGGCGTGGGAGCGATGCCGGCGCCCGGGTGCTATTTCGCGTGAGCCTTGCGTGGTGATCCAAACATGCCGCGTGAGGGTGGTGGTTCCCCCTCTAGGTGAATAGCGCGAGGAGCACGCTATTCAAGGTCCAGGACCAGCCGGCCAAACAGTATAAATACCTTGTACTTTGTCCATTGCCATAAACCTGAAAACCTGTGTTTTCTAGCTCTGGCTTCCAGACTTTCTCCCAGTCTATCTTTCCGCTACGATTGTGTTCTCCACACATAAGATTAATCTCAAGAGAGCACACACTCTCACAGACAACGTCACAAACAGATCTAGGACACATCTAGGTTTCTCGAACCTAGTATTGATCACAAACAAAGAGAGAGAGAGAGAGAGAGAGAGAGAGAGAGAGAGAGAGAGAGAT
>SZWC01008030.1:55851-75024 GCA_023375785.1 Penium margaritaceum
CCCCCCCCCCCCCCCCCCCATCCCCAAAAGTAAAAAGTGAATCTGGTGAGTGTATTGGAAAGTGTAGCTGGTAGACAACCAAAAATATATACATTTGTAGACTTACTAAAGTGGAACGAAGCTGACTGGCATCATCGATCAAAGGCATCGTACGGTTCACAACAGAGGAAATACTTGCACAAATAATACTCTATTGGCATTGTGCAAGCAAACCAACCAGTCCCTGATTGTAGGTCCGCCCTCCCCACCCCCCTCCCCCCAACTTTGAGTGTGTATTAGGGGAGTGTATCGGGGAGTGTATCGCAAGATCGCTACAGAATATGCACTTGTGTTTTTGTACACGTGTTTCATGTGGCCCCCCAGCAGATACACTACCCAATACACCCCCGCAATATACTCTGACCTCGGAGGGAGGGAGGTGGAAGCGACGAGCTCTCATTTCAATTCCGAAAAATGAATCTGATTAGTTTATTGGTTTGTATCTCTGGTAGATACATAAGTGTATGAAATCGGCAAAACTCCAGATACCCTCTCCAGTTCAACTTTGCTATTCATCTGAACCTCGTGGGGGGAGGGGGGGTGGAGGGGGCATGTGCGGATTTCTCGAGCGATGACAGAAAAAAGTGAGGCAACCTTTCTTGCGAGAGTCAATGACGAGTACAACATTTGCAGTATTGAGGAAAGTTCAGCGTCATTGATCGATATACAAACATAACGGAATTTCCACAATTACTGTAGAATATTCTATTTAAGAATATTTTCAGGTCATGTATTTATTAAGAAAGTTCAATGAAAGTTTTCTGGGCATGTACAAAAAAACAACTGCGAACATGATTCCAACTAGAAATTTCTAGGAAACATTGTCAATGGTCTAGGCTAGTTTCCTAGATGGATCCTCACCATACGTTGCAGTGTTGTACACACTTTATCGAGTGTGTGGATTTGGGGTGATTGGGCATAAATGCAGGTTCTTGTAAGGTCACTATGTCCACACCCTCCACCGCCAACACCTCCCCACATCCCGTCTTCACACCCTCCACATCATGTGCAGTGTCAAACAGCCATTCATAAATGGGGAATGTGTACAATGTGGTGGCTTGAGTGTGCGCTAGTTGCCGACCTGCCAACTGTGCCATGGCCGTTGGTTCTGGGGGATGCAGCTCCATGGGGGATGTCTCGTTGAATATGTTTGTTCCTTATTCAGTGTTGTAGGATGGATCAGGAATGATCTGTCCCTTGTGGAGGTACGATCCCTGGATCTGTTGCAGGATGACTCAAATTTTATCTGTCTCATGTGAGATATGACCTATGAGTACAACATGTGGATAAATGGTTCACTTGACCATTTTATTGATTTGGCCAAGTAAGAGGTCATGAGTTCGATTCTGGCCCCATGCATATCTTGGCTGTTATGGAAGCTTCCAAGAAAAAAACTCCGTAGCTTCTTGGAAGCTAAATGGTTGGTCTATCACCTTGGCAGTAGGATATTTATGGTCAAGCCCACAGCGCAAGTTTATTGGTGATGTGGCAGGGTCATGCCACTTCTTAGGAATGTGAGTTCTAGGAATGGATAGGTAGCTACAAAAGGACTTGTCTAACATGCTAATTAATTAACCCTTGGTTGATGCTCGTTTTCATATTGAAAAATTGAGATCTTCTTGAGATGTAATGCTCTGGCATTAGTACTTTTAAAGGTCAAGTGTATGCCTGATTAATTTTGGAGTACATGACACATGCATGCAAAGAAAGAATGTATTAAAATCTTTGTGAGCTCTTTTTGGTTCCGTAGCCTCTCTGTTAGAGGTGGTTAGCTCAATAGCCAACATGTCCATGCCATTGCAGGCGGTGCTGCAGTCAGCCCTAGGATTTGGCCATGCCTGAGAAGATTCGGCATGCCCATGCTGGTGCTAGAACTGAGACGGCCGAGTTGGGTGGAACACAGAAGAGACCCTGATGCACTGGGAAAGGTACCTAATAAACCAGTGGGGCCACCGGTGGATGCCATGGCGGTGGTGCACAGTTCACTCCTCCAAATGGTGCCGATGCTTGAGGTGCTCTCATTGGTGGAGTAGATCATGCCGATGGCTGTAGGTACTAGATAGTGAGGGCGTGGCATCACAGCAGAAAACTGCTGCTGCTACTATGACTACTACTACTACTACTACTGCTGCTACTGCTAGGCCAGATTCATGATACACTGGAGGTCTAGACATGCACGCCACTAGTGCCTAGGCTTGCCACATAGTTACAAGTACACCCTCCAACGCCATCCCGGCCACGACTTCGTTCTCCACTTGGTTGTGTGTGTATTCCTCTGTTATCCTAACCTCTTCCGCCTTTGCCTCCTCCTTGGCCGGATCCGATGGAAGCACCCGGCAAGGACTTATGTACGAAGGTGCTCAGTGCCGGGCTGCTGACCTCTCTTGTCTCTACCCGGAGGATATCCGTGTACTGGCTCAGCTCCTCCAACACCTCGGACAGGTCAGTGATCTCAATGTTTTTCACACAAAGTTGTCTCAAAAGACCTCGCCGGAACGCCCTGTAAGGCTTTTCAAGATGTAGCAGGACAGGATCTAGACAATCAAGCATGGAGCAGGATTCTACAAGCCCAAGGATTCGGTGACGCAGATCCATTGCCGCATCCCAATACTAAGCTATCAGTGCTCCAGTCTTTGGGTACATTCTTCAGAGTATAACGTGCAGCGAGATCAGTAGCGCCATCCCTCGTTCCTCATGATGAGTAACGAGATGCTACCAGGCCTTCTCTGGGCATGGGGCTCTACTGCGAAGTTCAGCGGGATCCTCCCCTTTGCTGCCAAAGCAAGAATGGCGAATGGTGCTGGATTGGTCTTCAGGGAGCACCCTGACTAGGGCATTAAAGGCATGCATCAGGACCCGATCCTCGATTGCATCGATGGACGGGAGTAGATACAATTCCTCTGATCCATGCTCCGACGCCCATGCTAAGAAGACATCCTTCCAAGCGAGGAAGTCTCTTGACCACAAGGCGGGCGGCGTTAGGTCTTTGTGAGACAAGAGCTTACTGGGGCCCTCCCACGTCACTGTGGTAGCATTAGCTCCTCCACTACCACTGGCTTCGGCTCCAGTGAAGGGACCACCACTAATCCCTGTGCCGGACCCTCTTGGTGTTGATGCAACCTGACTCATCACTCGTGCAGGTCAGGGACGTCATAGGAAGGTGGTTTGAGCCCTGGACCTCCTACTTGCGACCGAACTAAATTCCGGCAGTAATTCGCTGAACCCACGTTGGGCCCATTTTTCTGTCGCGAGCCCTGAGCTTGTGGAAATGCCTTGTCTTGTCTTAGGAAAGTCACCTGGAACCTGCAAGGCCACGTTTTGGGGAAAGGGACCCTGCCATCATCTCTGAGAGGAACAAACAGTACTTGGGCTCTCCCTTCCCTCGCCTGTCCCACATTTGTGGGCTTCTCATTGACTTCTTCTATCCCTGCTATCTGTGCGCGGCCTAGGAGAGGGTCTTCGTCACGTCCAAGGGGCGTACGCAACCTACTTTTGCAGCAGCCACGTGGATATGCTTCCCGCATGTGACTCAGCCACTGCCCTTTTTACACGGCGCCACACCTATGCATTGCTTCCAGGCCCCGAAAGTAGCTCCAATATCATTATAATTCTGCTACCGTTCAAATGCAACTTGTCTCGCCTCATTTGGTAAAGTAGGGAGAAAAAAAGGCGCAAGTTACTTCAGCCATGGAGTTATCACACACAAAAAACACAGAGTGTCGAGTAGTTTCAAGTAACAGCTCGAGTGGTGAGTCTCGGTACTCGAGGCTCACCGACAGCCGGTGAGCGAGGCTTGCCGGCCCCCTCGAGCAAGGACAACATACCATCGTAATCCACAAACGGTCAACTAAGCCACAACATGCCACTCGCAGCAAAACCGGGACAACGTCACAAACAAATCTAGGATACATCTAGGTTTCTCAAACCTACGTGCAGTATTGACCACAAATCAAGAGAGAGACAGATGTAGGTGTCTGAAAGCAAAGTAATTAGAGGCTGAGAGGTGATGGAGCTGGGAAATGCTACCAGAGGACAGACGAGCGCACGAGTGTCACCGGATGGATAAGAGTGTGGGTCTAACATGGCGTGGAAACTCAGTGTGCATCGCCTCCACTCTCTTGGTCAGCATGCCCTACACACTCAGGTCCACACAGGAGGGAAGAATATGTAAAGAAGGATGAATAGTGTGAGGTCGCACCGTGCGTGGCTGCTCCGAGAAGCTCCGCCGAGAAGTCAAGGAGCTATGAGAATATCAAGGTGCGTCTTTCTAGAACTCTAGCATTGTCGAGAAGATGTCCAAATAATATTGACCGTGGCACTTCTGTTGACATATTTTTAAGATGGTCAAAATTGTCAGAATCTTCTAGAACGGAACACCAGAAATTGGGGCAGTTGGCCAAAGTTCCCTCGGCTGAATGGCCGAGGTAATACGGAGGTTGGCACGCGGTGGACCACAAGTGTAATAACAGAAATGCCCAATCGTGAAGTTTAGGGACTCATGTATATCACGAACATAACACTCACGGATTTTAGGGACTCGTTTACATCACGAACGTAACATGTATGATGCCCATTTGGACAAGGTTCCATGCGTGATTTTGACAACCTTCAAAATCACGCATGGCCGTCCATTACGTCCCTCATGTACACGAGTCCCTAAAATCCGCATGTGGACATTTTTTCATTACATTCATAGCCTACCACGCGTCAACCTCTGGAGTTTTACGTCATTCGGCTATGGGAATTTTGGCCAACCACCCCAACCTCCGGTGTTTCGTTCTAGAGTTTTTTAACAACTTCAGCCACTTTCTACAGGCTGGCTTCTCATCGGCGAACTATATTGATGTTTTGATATTGTTTGGTTGACTTCTCATCAGCGCTAGACTGCTGTAAAGATGCGCCTTGATATTCTTGAAGTCCTCCGACTTCTCGGTGGAGCTTCTTGAAGTAGCCACTCATGGCATAACCTGATACGTTTCACTCGGCTTGATCGCAAAGGATCTAACATATGCCTCATTCAAATTATCCGCATTGTATATATGTCCTCGACTCACTCGACACTTGTCATAAAAGTACATTCACTTCTCAATACAACTTATCCATTTCTCCCAACTCCTCGATTTGTCTTTCGTCCGGCACCTCATCCCTATGAACCACCCACGTTTCGCTCGGCGTAGCACTTGGTAACAAAGTGGCGCGACACTGGAGGGACAACCGATTCATAAACTACGAGGCAATAACCTCGCACAAGTCCACACGTATCTCCACCATTCAGAAGATCGCAGACCACGCAAGGAAAGCTATGAACTGAGCTAGCGTAACCAGCGATGAACAAAAGTCCCGGGTGAATACTCCAGTGATGTAGGATAAGCAACATGTGAATAATGATGCTCCCCAAGTGAACCAGACAGCAGCGGCAGCTTTTACAAAGAATGCTACAACACCAACAAACCCGATGGCCAACCCGGTCACGGACCCCTCGGGCTCACCAAACCCTTCGCCCCCATTGCTACCCGTCGGGACGCCAACTGAAACAATGGGAGTCACCGGCCAACAAGCGTGAATCAATGAAGTCATGTACCAGAAAATTTTTGTGACTAGAGCCTTTATACCCATCTTCTCCAAAAGCTCATCATGGTGATGGAAGGGCGTCGAAACTCTTGTGCATGCAAAGCAATGCGAACTGAGAGAAACTCATAACTCCCAAGTGAACCACACATTTGACCTGCACTTTCCAAGTCGTTTGATCACACGAACTCTAAGGGACTGACGATCAGTATGTGGTTGACGAGTTTGGAGGTGTACTTTACCGCTGCCCGGGTCAACAACAACAAGAAGAAAATTGACCTCGCAGCCTCACTTTTGCATGGCACTATTCTGAGTTGGTATTCTGATCTAAAGGCCATCCAACGGCAACAAGAGATCGGCAGAGCTGGATCAACAGCTCAAGTGACCGCTCTCACATCATCGACCGTAGGCGTACTACCTCTCGAGCAAATTAGTCTGACATGGCATGACTCTCTCACGCCAACGGAAATGTAGAGTAACTGCGCGCATGCTACTCTTGCTTGTTTTGGGAAGCTAAACAAGAAGCCTGACACACTGTACACACTCCAACATCTACGTCTGCAGTCCAGCGTGGCAGAGTACACTCAGCATTTTTGTGAAAACATCATTGACAGTGACCTCACCCCTGAAGGATGGTGTTTCTACTACAAGAAGTGAGACATTAGGTGAGAAATCGCCATTTCTGGCATCCAAGAAGATCTAGCATGATTTATCACAACACCCGACCGCATTGGCAACATCGACTACAACGCTTGGATGCAAGATTCCAACGGCTTGCGACCCCAAAGCTACTATCCTTATCATGGCGAGGAAAGTCGCAGTCAGCAGAAACCTAATCCTTGATGGAGAATGACTGCATCGAAGAGTGCGATCAAGGGTCAAGGTGGCCCTCCGAAAGGAAGGGGGTCCTCAGAGGAGGGTTGCGAGGTCCTCCTCGCTTCGGCAGCAGCAATTATAGCGGCAGGTGCAATTGCTGCTGCTACTACTTCTCCTGCTGCTACTGCTGCCGTTACTCTGCACAGTAGCTGTTGCTGTCGCTTACTGTTGCCGCCGCTGCTGCTTGCTCCTGTGTGCCACCGTTGTTGCTACTGCTTGCTGCTGCCACAGTTGCTGCTTACTACTACCGCCGTTGCTACTTGCTGTTGTCGCCGTTGCTACTGTTGCTGCACGCTGCTGCTACTGCCGCCGCTACTGCAGTGGTTGTTGCTGCTGCTACTATGTGCTGCTGCTTCTCACGCCGCTGCTGTAGCGGCTGATGCACTGGTGGAGCTACTGTTGCTGTTGCTGTTGCGTGACACAATTGCTTCTACTACTATTGATGTTGCCGTTGTGCAACTGCTACAAATGCTAGAACTGGCCGCTACTGCTGCTACTGCCGCCGCTGCTACTATTGTTGTGAGCGGCTGTGATGCCGCCACTGCTCCTGGTACGTGGTACCGCAGCTGCCGCAAATGCTACGTCTATTGTTGCTACTATTGTTCCCACTGCAGTCGCTAATGCTGCTGTGCGCGGCTCACCGTCCCTGTGGCGTTCACGTACAGTCGCTTTATGCTCCCTCACACTACTACCGGCGTGGTGCCACGTGGCGCGTTCTCTTTGCGTTCCGCCCACTACTGTTGTTTTTGTTGCTCACACGCCCCCCTGCGCTCTGATACCAAGTTGGAAATAAATTAGGGCATGCGGGCCCATGGAAACATGAACATGAGCTCTAGGTGTGAATCCAATGCAAGACGGCAAGAATTTGGCTAAGTCTGGAATGCATAATATGAAAGATCAAGGAGGAAGTACAAATGAGCCCTTAGCGGGATTCTGTAGGGGCGTCGACAGGTAGCCGCACCGGGCCCCGTCATCCCCGCTAAACCCAAACGAGTCAGGGGGGAGAACACACTACATACACCACAATAACAATCAACGTAGTCTCCTCGAGGCACCGGAACAGCTCTCCGAGAACCCGGGTTTTGACCACCGAGAAAATACGAATAGTGTTAGAAAATCTCAAAATCAGCGTCTAGACATCACGCATGGCTTTCCGAACATCAGAAGTACTGCTACAGCCACCGGATCTCCTCGTCGCACCTGTACAGTCCACCGGGTACTCGGGTCTCAATCCACCAAGAAAACTCTCCTAGCTCCCGACAAGCCAACAAGGCTGTCGGAACGCATCGACTGCATCTCGCCGGCGTTGTCCTAGATGCTGGAGAAGTCTCAGGACACTCTGGAGGCCCATCGTGTCGTCACGCCCTCCTCTACCATATACCACCAACGTGGGTATATGGGTTATCCATCGACATCGGTCGTGACGGGTGGAAGCCACACAAACCAACATAGTAACGTCTGTGTGGTCGACATGCACCACAAGGACTTTGCAACAATTTGGGAAGAAACAAGGCAGACCCTGGCGAAGACACAAACGACCCATGAAGCGAGCGGCAGACTGACATTACCCTCATGTCGTGTACAACGCCGGCTATGACGTCCTCATTTTAGCAAACACCAAACTAGGAGGACCTCACTTCGTGAAGTTCAAAACCCAATACCCTAATGTCTGATGATTTCGTCTCTCAAAATAATTTTAGGGGTGTTGTCTAGATTCGTTTTTGGGAATAAATAATTTTTTGTTTCCAAATAAGACAAAATATCCCCAAAACATTCTTTTGAATTCATTTTTTTCCTTCGAGCGGTCGGCTTCAGCTCCATCGCTCGTATTTTTCGGTATCGTTGGTCATCCGACACCAGAAAACACGCAATCGCGTGACCGTCTGAGGTCATGTGATCGCACTTTGATTTTCGCTTGCCCCGTCAGGGTCGAACATTGATGGATGAATTAATATTTTGTATTGGTTTTAAGGCTCAGAATATCCTGACCAGAGCTGAATAAATGAATTCGTCGTCCCGAAAGAATTATTTAATAACGAAATCATCGGGCCTCAGTGTAGTTGGGACCGTTTTAGATCGAGTGAATGCAAACCACTGAAGTCGCTTGACTTCGCCTATTTGACAACATTGGGATCCATCGTGCTTTCCACATGAGCAAGCTCAAGCACTACTGGGGCCCTAATACGAACTTCCTTGGTACAAACATCGCATCTCCACCTCTTGTACAAGTGGACGGTGATGCGGAGTTTGTGATTGAAAATATCATCGACATCGATCATTTCATTGACGACTACTTTTGCCGTCACCGGCATATGTGCGTTAGCGCGCTAAGACGTCGCGGCTAAAAGGGATGAAGTTTTACAACCCTGACGTACAAGAGTCCCTAAACTCCACATGTCGGCATTTTTATCATTACATTCGTATCACACTGTTTATCTACTTGAGGATAGTTATGGTGTTCAGCTGGGGGCACTTTTCTCCGACCTCCAGTGTTGCATTCATGAAGTTTGTGAAAACTTCAACCACTTTCCATACAGGTTGACAGAAGTGTCGCAAACAATTATGATGTTTCGATATTGTAGCGGGAGGGCCGGTTCGGCCCCCCCTCCTCGCTGAAGCGAAGGGTGGTTGCGCACCACCCCTCGCGTCAGCGAGGGCTGGCCGGCGGCCAGCACTTCGCTGGCCGCCGGCCAGTTCGCTGCCGGCCGGCGGCCGGCCAAGCGACCGGCCGGCCACCGGCCGGCCAGCCGCCTGCCGCCGATCGCGGCCTTAGCCCGATCAGCGGCTGAGGGTCCACGAGGGCCTCGAGGGCGAGGCCTCGTGGCCTCGTGTCCTCGCCCCCGCTTTCCCTCCTCGCAACCGAGCGAGCGAGGACGAGGGAGGGGGACGAGGGATGAGAGGCGAGAGAACTGGCGCGAAATCGCCAGCATGCCTCGCACGCGACGATTTCGCGCCAGAGCGTCAAAACATAAATCGAAGTTCGTTTGCGACGAACTTCGACATAAAAATAACGAAATAACTCGTGCGACCACACGAGTTCAAGGTAAAAACCCCTGGTTTGGGTCCCAAAACCAAGGGGTGAGGTTAAAAATGGAAATGGGCCTCTGGAGACTCGAAATATTTTAGTCTCCCTGCACTGGGTCGTTGATGAAGATTGCCCCTCAGTCCTGCGAAGGGGATAAACCCCTTACGCGAACTGAGAACGCCATTCTGCGAACTCCGATGACGACTTCAGAGCAGAAGCTGGAGACTCGACCCGTTATAGTGGTTCTCAGAGCCAGACAACCCTCGCGACCAAGGGTTCGATGGAAACGGCGGCTACGTCCTAAATAAAACGCCGCCGGCAGTTGCAAGGAGCAGCAAAAATGCAAAAAGGGACTATGGCATCTACACCTAACAGATTAAAGTGTCGTTAAGTGCGTTGGAGAGCTAAAAAAAGGAGCCCTACACGGGGGAGCCCCTTCCCTCCAGTCTCTCCTCACCTCCAGGGGACCTAAGGGATTTTTTTGGGACGGGATGGGGGATGCCCACCCCCAAACCACCAAGTTTTCCCCCTCTTTTCAAGGTTCCCTCCTTCCCTCCTTCAACCAAAAATTGGGACAGCGTTTCTTCCCAAGGCCAGGGGCTCTTACAGCTTGAGGAAGCCCTAAAAGAGGGAGGAAGACACCTTGAGGACTTTTAGCGGCTTCCCCAATGCCGCCGGCTTCCCCAATGCCGCCGTCAAGGAGGACGCCGCCAAGGGGCACGAGACGCGTGAAGAAGACTCAAGAGGAGGCCAAGGAAGACAAGAAGACAGGAAGAAGACAAGAAGTTAGAAGAAGGATTGGAGGAGTTGCTAGGAATTGTTGTAATTCCTCTCTCACTCTTTGCCCTAGCTTTGTGAGCGGTACTCACACTTCTTGTTAATTCCTTGTATTGTAATCTTCTGTTTTCCTATAATCTAGTCGCTACCAATTGTCGTGAGTCACGGCTTAGGAAGACTAGTTTCAAAACCCACGACCTTGTGCCGACGTGGCGGCCTAGGAAAATAGAAAATTAATTTATAATTGCCTCACCGACTGTGAGAGCAACATCTCAGGAGGCGATTCCTCCTCGTTGTGGGGTGATCCTCACAACGACCTTCACGTGCTAGTTGTACGAACGACGAGATGGCAAGTGCCGGACCGTCGAAGACCAACAAGGGCAAGGTGGTGACGTTCTCACCACACGCCCTCTGCGGACTCCAAATTTTGGGAGCCGCCATCGCAAGCACGATTTCCAACCCAAAGGCAACCGTACCGCCTAAGGAAACCGTACCGCCTAAGGCTACCGTACCGCCTAAGGCAATCGACGCCAACCTCGGCGACACCGAGAAGCGTTTGGAGGCCAAAAAAGTGCTCGACGAGCACGTCAATGCACGCGTGGGCGACCCCCACGTGACGGACGACGCGATGGAGGAGGATCTCCCGGAGGAGGACCCCGACGAAGAGCACGACGCCAACGATGGTGAAGGCAACGAGGATCGTGACCATCGCCATCGTCCTGCGGTGAACTCGAGCCAATTGCTCGAGAAGAATAAGGCACCCGTCGCATCGCCTGAAGTTGCCGAAGGCAGCGAGACTACGAAGAGCAGCAAGGGCGCTGAAAGCAGTCACACGGGAAGTTCTCTCGAGAACGAGCAGGACGACGACGCCGCAAAAGCAATTCGCAATGACCGTCGTAGGCTCACGGAGTTTGCTGCTGAGGCGGCAGGCCGGCTCAAGGTCACCACCGATGGTGGAGATATGGTACCACTCGGAGGAATGGGGGCGGACCCCCCTTCCTATGATGTGGCCGCAATGGAGCAGGGCAGCGTCCACTCGAGCATCGTCGTCGACGACAGTCTCCTCCGAAAGGTGGGATTCCTTGGAGGCGTGTACGCGAACTGTACCCTCTCATAGTGGGTAAGGGTGCACGGACAACGCGAGGCCTTGGAGGCTATCGCTGATGCTCTGACGACATCAGAGCTCAAGTTCGCGTTCGCCAATCTGTTGGCCCACATCGGGCATCACAGACCTCGATCGTGATCGCCAGCTGCAGCACCTAGCCGCCCATGAGGCAAGCCGCCGATGCAACGACCTCGACAAGGCGTTGTAGAGCGTGACCCAGGTGCGGATGCAGCAACAGGCGCAGCGTGCCGTAACTGCGGATGCCACTGCCGGTGGCAGCGACGACTTCGGGATCGGTCATGAACACGTCCTTCCTCCTTCCTCCATAGTGTGGAGATCTTCCGGAAGGGCGTGAAGCTGATCGACTGGCTGAATCACATGGAGCACGTTCTATGTGTCCACAAGGCTCCACTCAGCCATTGGGGCGACCTTGCCACGACACGGCTTGAAGAGAAACTCTTCAAGTATGTGGTCAAGGAGTGGACTGCGCAGCAGTCACACCTCGAGTGGCAGCCCATGCCGTGGGAGGCCTTCTGCGCGATCATGCGCAAGAAGTACACCCAACATGAGGAGGCGCAGCACACCTTCTACAAGATCAAGGACTTCAAGCAGCTTGGCAGCTCGCTCGAAACCTACTTGAGCGAGTTCGCCGCACTCGTGGAGGAAGCCGAAAGCTTCAGCGAGGGCGATGGGACTCAGACCTTCAAGTACCCGGAGTGCATGCTGCTGGAGTACTTGCGTGATGGTCTCGCCAGCGTGAAGCTGAAGGAAAAGACTACCACGACAGCCACCGGCCAAGCTTGGACAAGCTGGAGGGCGTTGCACGACTACATGAGCAAAGTGTATTCGGCGAACCCGAAGCACTACTCGGATGCACGGCCGAACGCGCGTGTACAGCAAGGGCGCGACTTGCGCATGGACGCTGCAAGGGCTGGTGGGTCCGCTGTACAGCAAGGTGGGGCCAAGGGCAAGCAGCCTGCAAACCCTCCAGCCATGAAGGCTGGTGGATAAAAGGGCCCCAACAACAAGCGCAGCAGCGAGAATGACGAGTTGCAGGCGGCGTGTGAGCAACGCAACGCATCCTTCCGCAAAGGGATTTGCCACAACTGCATGCAGCCGGGCCACTTTAGGGCCCAGTGCCCTGAGGCTGCTGGTGGTGGACAGGAGGTCGCGGCGTTAGCTGCAGCAGCAGCTCCTCGTGGGGATGGTGCAGCAGGAGGCTGCAGACAGGACCATGGACAGGGTCGCGGTCGCGGCAACGGACAAGGCCGCGGGGCGGTTTTTCCCCATCCCTGAGTGACGTTAGTGGGGACCACTGAGGGGTAAAACTGGATCACGAGTGTGGGTTCATGTTTTCAGATGAGGATGTCAAACAATTTGAGTTTTTTACTAGTTTAAATTTCTCTGTTGTCTTCTCTCCTCTTTTTGAAGCGCATTCTACACTTGCTGACCGACATTGCCCACTTAACCTTGCATCTCCGGACGAGATGCATGATCGTACATGCTTAGTGGAGGCAACACCGACCACTGTGCAAGAGTTGCGTGACACAGTGATTAAAGCAAACGCCCTTAAAGCAATGAGTTCAATCATGTTCGCAGTACCTCTAGTCGACGATTTCGACCCAGTCAAATTTAAAGACTGGAAGGTGTTAGCCGAATTCACACGTGCCCACAAGATGTGGACTCGAGTGGGTGAATCATGGGAGTTGCGACGTCCGTCGTAGAGATTCCATGTTTATCACAAACTCGGCTTGCCGTCGTCAAGTCTGTTCACTCGGAAGAGTGGAGGCAACATGACGATGCAGTTTAAAGGACACCGAGCTAGTGCTCTTGTGAACTTACTTGCTCACACTGGAGGAGACGACTCTTTTGTTAGCCTTGGCATTACCCGACAGGTTGGCCTGAAGTACAAGCCATAGAATGGCACATTTTTTGTCGGTGACAACCGTACGGTACCTGAGATCGGTACTTGTAAAGCGAAAATTTGTATTCAAGGGTACACACAAAGTGTCACGTTGAAGGTACTCAACCTTCTCGACCCGTTTGACGTGGTGTTAGGCGATCCCTGGCTCCGTGACAACAAGGCTCTAATGTACTTTGAATCAAAGCGTTTGATCCTCCAAAAAGGACAACGCCGCTTTACGTTGATTCCGAGTACGGAATTATCACCGACCTGACTCAAAGTCCATGCTAGCTTTTCTGCGATGCAGGTCAAGAGACGTATTCGACAAGGCTGTCGATACTTCTTGGCTCAGCTGTAGAAAGTGGAGGACGACGTGAAGGAGGACACGCTAAAAGAGATCAAATCTCTATTGGCAGAGTTCTCAGATGTATTCCAAGACCCAGAGGCTGGGCTTCCACCAGAAATACACATGGGCCACACGATTCCGCTGCAACCAGAGGCGACTCCTCCGTTCAGACCCATGTATCGCCTTAGTCCAGCAGAAAGGCAAGAGGCCGAACGCCAAATCAAAGAGTACCTTGCAAAAGGGTGGATCGAGCCCAGTAGCTCGTCGTACGGTGCGCCGATCCTTTTTGTGAACAAAAAGAACGGTGGTTTACGCATGTGCGTGGATTACCGGCCGTTGAACAAGCTGACGGTGAAAAATCGATTCCCCTTACCGTGGATTGAGGACCTTTTTTACCAACTCCAAGGCGCAAAAGTATTTTCGTCCTTGGATTTGTCTCAAGGGTACCATCAAATCCGCATCACGGAAGATGATGTGTCCAAAACCGTGTTTCGAACACACATGGGACACTATCAGTTCCGAGTGTTATGCTTCGGGCTTACAAATGCCCCAGCAACCTTCCAAGGAGAAATTAACCAAACGTTCGTAAAGCAACTCGAACAGTTTGTCTCGGTTTTCCTGGATGACATCCTAGTTTTCTCCAAATCAATGGAAGAGAACACAGAACATCTGCGCGAAGTTCTCACAATCCTTCGGGAACAGAAGTTCGATGCGAAAGTGAGCAAGTGCAAGTTTGCACAAGATGAGCTCGAATACCTTGGACACATCGTCGGCAAGGACGACATCAGTGTCGACAGACGAAAGGTCCAAGCCGTTGTGGACTGGCCACGCACCGAAAATGTTGGGCAGATTCGGTCTTTCATCGGCCTTGCAAACTACTTTTGACGGTTTATGCAAGGGTATTCGACCCTAGTAGCACCGATAACGAGGCTTACGCAAAACGACGTGCGTTGGAAATGGACACCTGATTGCGAGAACGCTTTTCTCAAATTCAAAGAGCTTCTATCCACGGTGTCCGTCCTAGCTCTTCCGGATCCATCGCAACCATGGGAGGTTCGATGTGATGCGTCGGTAGTAGGACTCGGAGCCGTCTTCATGCAGAACGGTCACCCAGTTGCGTATGAGAGCCGGAAGCTCATTCCCGCGGAAATGCGGTACACGACTGGGGATCAAGAGCTCCTTGCGGTAGTACACGCTTTCAAAATGTGGCGTTGCTACCTCGAGTGTGCTGAAGGGGGTGAGACGGTCGTGACTGACCATAATCCATTGGTGTTTTTCCAAACGCAACCGTACCTGTCAACACGAGAGGCACGTTGGAGTAAATACCTGAGCCTATTCTCGTTCACATGGGAATATTGGCCACGACGCATCAATGTGGCCGATCCACTAAGCCGACAGTCTGTAGACATTAAAGCAACCACCGAGGTTAGTGGGTGTTTTATGGCCATTGCAACAGCAACAGTACAATCACTAGATCCCCCTGCACCTCTGCGGCAACCACCATGAGAGATTATCCATTACAAAGGTTTTGTAAACATGATCCATATGGGATACTGTGTGGATTCTTGGTTTCAAGACTCTCGAAATCTGGACAAATACAGCTTGGTGGAGGTCGCAAGAATCTTCTGGCACGGAGAACAAGATGTTATGCCAAACTCGGGAGACCTTCGAGCAAAGATTATCTCCCAGTTCCATGACCCGCCGGTCGCAGGTCATGTGGGACCCCGAACCGGGCAGGCACTCTCGGACCACTATTGGTGGCCAGGATGGAGTGTTGATGTCCGTAAGCATTGCATGACATACGATCCATGTCTTCGGCTTGCCGTTGCGCATTATCTCCGATCAAGATCGAAAAGTTGCTAGTAAGTTCTGGCAAAAGATGCACGAGTACTTATGAGTCGCAAATGGCAATAGCATTTCATCCACAAGTTGACGGACAAACAGAGCGCATGAATCGCACTCTGGAGCAAATGCTCCGCATGTACGTGGACCCTGCCATGCATGATTGGGACGAATTCCTAGCATCGGCAGAGTTTGCGGTGAACAACTCGGTGAATGAGTCCACACAGTTCACACCGTTCCTGTTGAACAGTGGTCGGCATCCAGTGGTACCCTCTTCATTGGTGAAGAGTGGGAGCACAGAAGGGCAGGTTCCTTCCACTCAAGCCTTTGCCGAGCGCATCGACTCCTTGTTACAGGAGGCGAAGGGTCACCTTCAAGCATCTCGGCAGCGAAAAAAGGCATATGCCGGCAAAGGTCGCCGGGAGGTCTCGTTTGACATTGGTGACAAAGTGTTGCTTAGCACTAAAAACCTTTGGCTGAAGTCGCCAGGGGCAAGAAAACTTCTACCGAAGTGGATTGGGTCGTTTCCCATTGTGGCACGCATCGGGCTAGTGGCATACCGATTGCTACTTCCGCCGAGTATGAAGATACATGACGTGTTTCATGTAAGCCTGTTGGCTCCATACACGGCAGACGGAACAGTTCAGCCACCGCCAGCAATCCTTGATGCCGACGGCCAATACGAGGTCCTTCGCCTACTCCAGCACCGAGACCGTACTCTTCGGTCGCGCGTTGTTAGGGAGTACCTCGTTCATTGGGCCGGTTGTGGACCTGAACATAATTCATTGGAGCCCGAATCTCGGTTGCCCACACGTGTGGTCAACGAGTACTAGAGCGAGCTTGCAGCTCGCACATATCGATGCGTGGCAGGAGGTACCACTTGAATGCGGAAAAAGTGAACAACATTCCCACAGGGCAACATTCATGGACAGCGACCATAGGAGGTTGGGGACGCCCAACATGGTTGTCGCGCGGACGCTCCAGCCTAAAGGGGGGAGGGGCTAGCCGTGCTGACCTCCAAGCTGCAGCTTAGGTCCAAGTACCATGCACGTGTTCATGTCTAGCTGGTGATTGACATTATTAATTTTCGTTCACAATGTTGATGATTCACTCACTAACAATCCCGCTTGTTGTTCATCAACGGAGACGGTTCATAATAAGTGGGGAGGAATGTAGCGGGAGGGTCGGTTCGACCAACCCTCCTCGCTGAAGTAAGGGGTGGTTGCACACAACCCCTCGCGTCAGCGAGGGCTGGCCGGCGGCCAGCGAAATGCTGGCCGCCGGGCAGTTCGCTGTTGGCCGGCCAGTCGCCAGCCGCCGATCGCGGTCTCAGCCCGATCGGCGGCTGAGGGCCCACGAGGGCCTCGAGGGTGAGGCCTCGTGGCCTCGTGCCCTCGCCCCCTCTCGCCCTCCTCGCAACCGAGCGAGCGAGGACGAGGGAGGGGGACGAGGGACGAGAGGCGAGAGAACTCGCGCGAAATCGCCAGCGTGCCTCGCATGCGACGATTTCGCGCCAGAGCGTCAAAACATGAATCGAAGTTCGTTTGCGAAAAACTTCGACATAAAAATAACGAAGTAAATCGTGCGAACACACGAGTTTGAGGTAAAAACCCCCGGTTTGGGTCCCAAAACCAAGGGTGAGGTTAAAAACGAAAGTAGGCCTCCGAAGACTCGAAATATTCGAGTCTCCTTGCTCTAGGTCGTTGATGACGATTGCCCCTCAGTCTTGCGAAGGGGGTAAACCCCTGACGCGGATTGAGAACGCCATTCTGCGAACTCTGACGACGACTTCAGAGCAAAAGCTGGACACTCGACCCGTTACAGATATTGTTCAGTTGGATTCTCGACGTCGCTAGAATTTTACACAAATGCGCCTCGATATTCTCGAAGCCCCCCAAAATCACAGTGGATCTTCTCAAAGTAGCCACTTACGGCGCCACCTCATACGCGTTGCTCAACTCGATGGTCGAAGAACCAACACATGCCTCATTTTCATCCTCGGCATTGTATATTTGTGCTCGAATTACTCAACCAGTTTCTTCAAATTACACTTACTGCTTAGTACATATTATCCTTTTTTCCTAAATCCTCCAATCGTCTTTTGTCCCGCACCTCATCCCTGTGAACCACCCATGTTTTGCTCAGTGTAACACCGTCCGCGTGAGAGGGGAAAAGGATCATGACTGTTTTTCCCCTCAGAAAGACATCCTATGGCAAAATGCTCCCAAGACAGGCCTCTCGACTAAAGAAGGAAGCACTTCGGCATCATGCATGAATCGTTTTGGAATTGAGTTAGTTGGGGCAGATGGTGATGTCAAACCATGCACCTTTCATAAATGGATAAATTGACATAATAATCCTGTTTCCTTGTCTGTCCTCATGCGAGGTGATGGGCCGCTGGACGTGATTATAATTTGAGCCTATCTGGTTCCCGATACACCGGAAGCTCAAACCTGATTGCGATGTTCGAAGTTATAAGCCGACCTGAACGACTGGATGGTCCTTGTGAAGCCCGGGCGATTCTGGCCGTCCACGTTTTCTGAATTTCGCAGCTGTTTGTTTATTGTTTATTGGTGGAGCTCGAACTGAGACCTCGTCCGCGAAGGCTCTGTTTGTTTGTGCGTTTTCGATTGTCATCTGCCAGATTTCGCATGCTTTGAACATAGTGCATTGTTCTGGTCGCAGGGAAACCTTGCCCCTCGAAATTTCGCCGTTCGGACGGCCTACGAGGTGAGACTTTTCGTCAGGTCGGAGCATGGCGCTGATGCGACTTACCAGCGGATTAATCTTGCGGTCATCGCTGACCGTCACATCTTCGATGGGTAACAAATCAAAGTAGGCGCTCGCCATGCCCTCATGTCTACGTCGTCGCGGAATATAGTGGCGACTGTTCAGGTCATCGCCTCGGACAGGTTTGCCCTTCATAAATTCATCCATTTCACGACGAAACATTGAGATGATTGCCTGCTGTCTTTTGTTCATTAGACTCAAACCTGCGATTCGAACGGGCGGCTACCTTGACAGTAAATTGCGAGACCTGTTTGAGCGACAGATGAACCTCCCTTAGTGGATCTGTTCGATTAGCGATATGCCTCTCATGCCTTTCTCTGCCTGACAGGATATGGCTTCTATTACCGATAGAAAATAATTTTCAGAGGAATACTCGAGTCAGAAGTCATCGCGGTTCCTTCAACCGAGATGGCACTCGGATGAAGCAGTCCTCATCCCGATGAGCGAACCGCAATCCTCTAACCGGGCTACAGCCGAGCAATGCCGGACTTGAAGTGACCTAGGTATGTCTCGTGCGGCTGCATTGCAGTATGCCTCATGCGGCTGCATTGTCCATGTATATATACCTCCTTTGAGAATGGATAGGATGTATATTTTGATAGTTCCACCGACCTTGACAAATCCGAAAGATGTCTGCTCAATATACACCCTTCTCCCATCGGTGACCAAGTGGTCGCGTCCACAGTCGGCCGCCCATGTCGTTGGACGGTCACCTTCAGCCCCGCCCGTACGAGCCCCCGCATCCCCACCGAAGTCCGTGCCGCTGTTGCTTAGTTCAGCGACTGCTGAACGAAGGTCCTTTTCATACAAATGTAGGTTTTTGCGACGGATCTATGTATATGTATATGTATATGTATATGTATATGTATATGTATATGTATATGTATATGTATATGTATATG
>SZWC01008030.1:75228-90595 GCA_023375785.1 Penium margaritaceum
TCTATATCTATATCTATATCTATATCTATATCTATATCTATATCTATATCTATATCTATATCTGTATCTGTATCTATATCTATATCTATATCTATATCTATATCTATATCTATATCTATATCTGTATCTGTATCTGTATCTGTATCTGTATCTGTATCTGTATCTGTATCTGTATCTGTATCTATATCTATATCTATACTTATATCTATATCTATATGTATATGTATATGTATATCTATGTCTATATTTATATATATCTATATCTAAACCTATGTATGTATCTATATCTATATCCATATCTATATGTATATTTATATCTCGATCTTTACCTATATATATATCCAAATCTATATCTATTTTATATCTACATATATATCTATATCCTTTTTGTATTTACATCCTTATCTATATCTATATCTGCAAATATAATTATACATTCCTAGTCTTATATCTATATTTTTTAATCCAAATATCTCTATATGTTTATATCTATGTATTAATGTTCATTACTTTGTTTATACTCACCTTTGTATTCATGGCTTATTGATAATTTCATGTTATAATGAGAATGTGATTTTCAGATTAAGAAAAAGTACTTTTTTATGGTTTATCAATAACTTTTGACGAATGTGGAATAATACGAATGTAATACATGTCTGACCTTTCATTGAAGCTGGTTTTGACCACAGTATTGGTACATGTGAACGTGGACAAGAAATGTATGCGCGTTTGATCAAGTGTTATTCTGGATAGGCTCTGTTGTAGTAGTGACTAGGTAGAAGGTTAAACAAGACAGTTGCCCCAATCTTGAATCCACGGCAAGTTTTCGTGTATCACCCCGCTGAACTGTGTACGTCCATTATGTGAGGGGCCTGTTCAGTTTTGTTGAGTCACATCGTTTCTATTCAATTGAATGGGCGGGAAAGTCCACTTAACCGAATAAAGAATATTCCAGAAACACTGGTATTTCGTAAATGAAATAATAGACAATACATATACAGGAGAAGATCTAAGCGTATATTTCCGTCTTGCGAAATGCCGCATGCGGTCAACCCTTCTCGTGGAACGCATTCCCAACGCGAGTACCTCGGACTCGAAGTTGGGAAGGCAACTTTTAGGAATATTTTGTCCCACCGTCACGGGGTCGCGCATAGCTTTCCGTGTCGGCCCTGGTAGATCGCATAACCGCCCAACCGGGGATCCTTCGGAAACAGTACTGAGACTACTGCGAGTCTCGTAAACATCGCCGCATACATAAGCGTTTTCATAGAGGACGGAGGGACTAGATACCCACCATGTCCAAATTACCTCCTGTCATGCCCACATGTGCTAGAAATGGTCACAGATACCAAGGCCATTTTCGTTTTGTACTCGCGTATCCAATGTCCACCATAATAAAGACAGTATATCTGACTCTGACGTCTTTCACAAGGCCTACCATCACATCTAATTTTAATCAACGCATACCGACATCAAATATTGGCCAATCATTTCCATTACACAAATGCGACACTTCATCTAGAACTGATTTGTACGTGACATTTTGTCGTACTCGCCACAAAAACGTAGCTTGCTATTGGATTACTTGGATTACAATTTATGGCAACAACGACGCTCACCAAAACGATTGGTTATTAGCTAGACCGTTGACGACCACTCCATCGCGCAGTTCAATGACCACTACCACACACATACTGTTGTGTAGTGTGGCTTTGCTGCTTGTGTGAACCAACAACAGGTGAACATTAAAAACTACGCGGGTTGCACCTTTCACCTTTGATTTTACAATTCTTGGAGGTTCCATTGCGATTGGACGAGCCCAATCCACGAGTGACAGATCCGTTGTACGTATACCACCCCTACCTTTGATGGAATGCTGGGGAGACATCCCACACACTCGGCGCGGTCTGTGGAGTGTGGACATACCCTCTCCCCCCAAACGAACATGCAAAAAAGCCAAAGCTGCCTAACGCCAAGTGATGGCTAAGTGGGATGCCATGTATGATTGTGCACCACCCCCTCCGCCATGTGTTGGATGATGGGCATGTAGGCTCCAACTTGTCATCCTCTGTATGCAACGAGTGACTATGTGAGAGTGGGTGCTCTCTGGGGGTTTAGCCTTTGTGTGTGGAGAGCATAGTTGCAGCGGAAAGATAGACTTGAAGATTTCTGGAAACTAGAGCTGGAACATACAAGTTAATTAGATTGAACTGAGTACAGGGTAATTATACTGTCCGGCTGGCTAGCCCAGGCCTCAGTCTATTGCTTTCCTAGCTTGCTACGACAAGCTACTTGCACCTAAACTCTGTGCTCTGCTTGCACCTTAACCTGGTGTTCTACTTGCACCTAATGCCTAGTGCGAGAAGTCCTCGGCCGTCCATCGTCGAGATCGACGGTCGATCTTGTCTCTTGGCGAGCCGCCTCGTAGCTCCCGTATGCCTCTCAGCAGTGGGTGTGGTCACCGTGTTACGCACGCCACCGGGAGTGCTGCGACCGTCGCAGCCACCGTTCTGCTCTCGCCGTTGACCGCGGCTGTTGCCCGGAGCTCACGTCGGCGCGCTCCCCTCGGCGGATAGCGTATCCATTATGCTATTCGCCGAGGGGGCGAAAGCCACCCTCGCGTGGCGGTTACGGAACGCTGTCGCGAAGCGACGAGCGAAACACGCCCCTGGCGTGTGGAGCACGCCGTGCTCCATCGCTCGCTCGCTTCTCCTCCTCGCTCGAACAAGTCGCGATCGAGTACAGGCGAGCTCGATCGCGAGCCAAATTTCTGAAAAACGGAAAATGGCCCGGATGCCCCCAATTCCCGGGTGAGACCCCGAGGATGCAAGAAAAAAGGGGCACCTCATTACATTCACCCCCCCCGTCGGAGGCGCGACGTCCCGGCGCGCCTGAGATACTCCTGGAGAACAATGTTCGTACCCCCGACATGGAAGTTGGCCTCTGGCTCCCAAGAGTTGTGCTCCGCCGGGTACCCCTTCCACTACACCAGAAACTCGCGCCGTCGTCCCCTGTGGCGGTCTGGCAGAATCTTCTCCACCTCAAACTCCTCACTTCCTTGAACCTGGACAGTAGGAGGTGGAGCTGTCCCGCGACCCTGGAAGAAGGTGTTGGGGTCGCGATAGGCACGAAGCAGGGAGATGTGGAACACCGGATGGATGGTGTATTGAACTGGTAACTCCAGCTTGTAGGAAACGGCCGACCGCTTCTCCAGAATGCGGAACGGACCCACCCATCGTGGTTTCAGCTTGGGACTCCCAACTCCCATCAGTTGCAGGTTAGCAGAGTTCAGCATCACCTGATCTCCCACTTGGAACTCCTCCGTAGAGCGACGCTTATCAGCCTGCCGCTTCTGTTGCTTCTATGCCTTCAACAGCCGTTGCCGCACCATGTCCCAAGTGGTGGAAAACCCTTCAGCAATTTGCTACATAGCCGGAAGAGATGTTGTCGTAGCAAGGGCGGCTGGGCTTAGTGGCTGGTGGCCATAGACCACCTGAAACGGTGACTTTCCTGTTGACGCTGACACCGCTGAGTTGTAGGTGAACTCTGCCACTCCGAGCTTCTCCTCCCAACCCCCTCCATCCAGTGGGACCATGCTCCGCAGCAATTTCTCCAACGTCTAGTTCGTGCGCTCCGTCTGCCCATCGCTCTGTGGGTGGTATGCCGTGGTCAGTTGCACCCACGTGCCCAGCTTCTCCATGAGATCCTCCAGAATCGCGAAGTGAAGCATGGATCGCGATCTAAGACCACCGACTACGGCACTCCATGCAGATTGATGACATGACTGAGGAGGAGTTGAGCTGTCCCGGCAGCTGTGATGCTCTCAGGACATGCGATAAAGTGTGCCATCTTTGACAACCGGTCCACCATCACCAACACCGTGTTGTTGCCTTGCTGCGTCACAGGCAACCCACCGATGAAGTCAAGCGAGATGTCTATCCATGGCCTCTCTGATACAGGCAATGGTTGCAGCTCCCCTGGTGGCTTGGTCCTCCGCGCCTTGATGCGTTGGCACACATCGCAGCTGCTCACAAACCTCTTGCAATCTGTTGCCATTGACAACCACCAGTATTGGCGTGCAAAGGTTTTGAGCGTCTTGTCGAAGCCGAAGTGACCGGAGTAATGGGTGTCATGCGCCTCCTACAGTAACAACTGTTTCAATGGCGCATAGTCCGATACAACAATCCTCCGCTCCTGAATCCTTCGCCAGTACACTCCATCCCACGTGGCGTCTTTCAACGCACCACCCGTGAATTCACTGTCCACGCCATAGCCGTGCTTGAACAAGCTATGCATGACTGGAGATCCCATTAGCATTGAGATGGCATTGAGGCTCCTGTCCGGCCTCCTTGACAGAGGATCTGCCGGGTTCACTTCCCAGGCTTGTATTGGATCTCGTAGTCAAAACTTCCTTCCAAGAACTCCATCTAGCGAGTTTGTCGGCGACTGAGGTTCGGCTGCGTCTTCACGAACTTCAGGCCGTAATGGTCCGTGAAGACCACGTAGCGCCGGGACTCGAGGTAGCACCTCCAATGGTTGAACGCATGGATCACCGCCAGCATCTCCTTTTCATGGATTGTGTAGTTCAGCTCCGCACACCTCGCAACTTGCAAGATGCGTACGCAATCGGTTGCGACCCCTTTCCGTGATCCTGCATCAGCACCGCCCCAATGGCATAGTCGCTTGCGTCCGTCGCCATGACGTACTCCCTGGATGAATCTGGATGCACCAGGACCGGAGCATCACACATTGCATCCTTGAGCTCTTCGAAGCTCTTCTGCTCCTGATCGCCCCATTCCCACTGGTGATCCTTCTTTAGTAGCTGAGTCAGTGGTGCAGCCTTTTCTGCGTACCCCCGGATGAATTTCTGGTAATAGTTGACAAACCCCAGGAACACCTGGATGTCACGCACGTACTTTGGTGTCGGCCACTGCTTCACTGCTTCCACCTTCTTTGGGTCCATGCGGAGACCCTTGCCACCGACGATGTGCCCAAGGAACTCCTCCTCCCTTTTCTCGAACTCGCACTTGGAGAGCTTCGCAAATAGCCTCTCCCTCCGAAGAATTTCCAACACTTGCCGAAGGTGTTCCTGATGCTCTTCCAGAGTTCGGGAGTACATGAGGATGTCGTCGAGGAACACCACCATGAACTGGTCCAAGTGAGGGTGGAAGATCCTGTTCATAAGGGTCATGAACGTTACAGGAGCGTTGGTCAATCCAAACGGCATCACAACGTTCTCAAAATGGCCGTACCGTGTCCGAAACGTCGTCTTCTCCACATCCGCCTCCGCAATCCGGATAAAATGGTACCCCGAGCGCAAGTCAATCTTGCTGAAGAACTGCACTCCCCTCAGCTGGTCAAACAGCTCCTCAATCCTTTGGAGCGGGTACCGGTTCTTGATCGTTACGTTGTTTAGTGCGCGATAGTCCACGCACATCCGCAGCTCCCCTGTCTTTTTCGTCACAAAGAGGACCGGTGCAGCGTAAGGTGACACTGACAGTCTGATGAACCCCTGCTCCGCCAGCTCCTCCAACTGCTTCTTGAGCTCACCCAGCTCATTATCGCTCATGCGATAAGCAGCCCGCATTGTTGGAGTTGGTCCAGGAACAAGCTCAATTTTATGGTCGATGTCCCGCTTCGGTGGTAAACCTTTCGGCAGGTCAGCAGGAAACACGTCACTATAGCTGTCCAACACTCCCTTGATGCCTTCCGACAACGCTGCTGCTGGTGCTTTCTGTTTCTCTCCCTCTTGTTGCTTTGCCTCCACTGCCAACACTTCCACCTCTTCAGCTGCTGCCTTTTGTCGCACCCACACAAGGTACACTTGATCCCCCTTGCGCCGTGCAAGCCCCAATCCCTTTGCAAGCTCCTCGCTGAAGAATGTGTGCGACACGCCGCAATCCAGCAATGCTTTAATCTGCCGGCGAGTCTGGCGCCTCTCGTTTACCGCAGAACCAGCCGATAATATTTCGGCTTTCAGGAGGATCCCCGGAACGCTCCCGCTTCCTTTGCTCCGCAGCAATACACTCGGCAGCTCCCTAGTTTTGGAAGGACTTTTGGGGCTGGTGTTCGCTGATGCGGACGAAGCTTCCTCAGCAGATGGCCGTCCGCCACTCACTGCTGGTTGCCGTTTCCCTGCTGCTTCTTCTTGTAGTCCTTCTTATTGTGCCCAGGCTTCCCACAGATCCAACAGTTCCCACCACGTGGCTTGCTCTGCTGTTGGCCTCCTTGCACTGCGTCGATCTCCATGGGGTCAGTAGGTTGGTGCTGCGCTCGACGCTGAAAATTCTCCTACTTCTCACGAAAACCTCCTCGATGATAGCGTAGCGCGTCAACGCGCTCAGCAGTGGCCACCATCGCATGGAACTCCGTGATTCCACTGAGAGCCAGCATGCGCTGAATTTCTGCCTTTAAGCCGTCATGGTACTTGTCTGCCATCCTCGGCTCGCTCATGTCGTCGATCACCGAGCACAACGCCAAGAAAGGACGTGTGTACTCCTGCACTGAGCCGATCTGCTTCGGCTGCTTCAGCTTGTTACGTGCGACCATGGAGGCATTCACAAGATCAAATTGATCTCAGATGGCTTGCTCGAACTGTTCCCACGTCGTCGGCATGCGAGCTTCATCTTGCACCGCGCCTGGCTGCCACAACACGGCATGTTGCACAGTTGCGTTCCCACCTCCACCTCGAGTGGCTAGCATATTCAGCTGCCTCCACCACTCCAATGCTGCTGCGCGTAGTAGTGTCACCGTGAATGACACATGCACAACATCGTCCTCTTGAGGGTGACCCAGATCTCCGAAGTAGCTGTTCATCGCAAACAACCAGGTCCGTACACTTGCACCCTTGAGTGAGGGGTTGAACGGTTCCGGAGCCTTTGGCTTTGGTCTTGGCGGACTCCTTGACCGAGGTGCCCCAACCTATCCAGCGCCAGTCCCGTCCCGCATGTCAGCCATTTGCCGATTGAGCCGCTCGTTCTCTAGCTTGAGGGCTCCCAACTGTTCTACGATCTGCTGCAGGGCCTGCTCCATGGCTCTTGATGACTTTTAGCCACTGGAGATCCTTCAAAAAAATTTGGCAACGTTTTGGCAGCAATAAAAAAAATTTGCGGCAGCAATTCGGCAGTCCGGGATGAAAATCCGACGTCTTCCAAGTGGGTAGGAGTCACCCGTCGTCTCCTGTGCACGCACGGTAGGCCGTGTGGACGCTTTGGAAATTTAGAAACTTTTTCCAGAGGTTGGCTCGTGCGTTGGCTTCAAAGTCTGGTCCAGCAATCTCCCTCTCGATCAGCCTCGACATTGTCCAGCGTAGTCCGTGCCTTCGCTCCTTGAAGTTGGCTGAGCTCCGGCAGCGCTTCCACCCAACGCGTGGCTCTGGCTCTGATACCAGATGTGAGAGTGGGTGCTCTCTGGGGGTTTAGCCTTTATGTGTGGAGAGCATAGTTGCAGCGGAAAGATAGACTTGGAGATTTCTGGAAACCAGAGCTGGAAAATATAGGTTAATTAGATTGAACTGAGTACAGGGTATTTATACTGTCTAGCTGGCTAGCCTAGGCCTCAGCCTACTGCTTTCCTAGCTTGCTACGACAAGCTACTTGCATCTAAACTCGGTGCTCTGCTTGCACCTGAACCTGGTGCTCTCCTTGCACCTAATGCCTAGTACGAGAAGTCCCTGGCCGTCGATCGCCGAGATCGACGGTCGATCTTGTCTCTCGGCGAGCCTCGTCGTAGCTCCCATATGCTTCTCGGTGGTGGGTGTGGTCACCGTGTTGCGCACACCACCTGGAGTGTTGCGACCGTCGCAGCCACCGTTCTGCTCTCGCCGTTGACCGCGGCTGTTGCCGGGAGCTCACGGCGGCGCGCTCCCCTTGGCGGATATCGTATCCGTTACGCTATTCGCCGAGGGGGCGAAAGCCACCCTCGCGTGGCGGTTACGTAACGCTGCCGCGAAGCGACGAGCGAAACATGCCCATGGCGTGTGGAGCACGCCATGCTCCATCGCTCGCTCGCTCCTCCTCCTCGGTCCGCCAAGCCGCGGTCGAGCAGAGGCGAGCTCGATCGCGAGCCAAATTTCCAAAAAACGGAAAATGGCCCGGATGCCCCCAATTCCCGGATGAGACCCCGAGGATGCCAGAAAAAAGGGGCACCTCGTTATGTACTGGCACCCATGGGTGTAGATGCATCCCATCACCATGTCGCATATTGAATGCCATAGTGTCTTGGTCAATCTCTCGTCATTTATATACATGAGGAGCCGATTTACAATTCACTTTGTCACGTAAGCCGTGTCATATTTCGTTCATCGTGTAGTGATAACAACTCCTGACAACACCTCGTACATTATCACACTTGCCTAAAATTTAAGGAAAAATGTGTAGCAGGCCATATCATACCCTATGAGTACTATGTTAACTTGTCTTCTTTTTCATGTATGTGGTGTCCACCATTCTACACTGTACCATTGACGTCACCAAGTACAAAACAACACTTTAGTAAAAATGGTAAGAAAAATATGGAGAAATATTAGGATGTCTTCACGTTTAAGTTTACATGTAGGAAGAAGTTGCACAGGCATGTAATGCCCCCGTATTACACTCACAAGCCAGTTTTTAAATAAGGATGTTAGTGAACAGATCCACATCATAATGTCAAAAGTAAGGAAGAGTTGGCCTACATGTCAAATCTGCATAAGAATTCTATAAATATGTGCAAAGCATGCGATGTCGATGATCTACTCAACTCCATCATAGAACATGTCATTGATGGGATTAATGACTTCCCCCGTTGATTGTACATCTTCTTCAGCTGTGTCGCCCATCACCTTGCCTTTGTGGCATGATAACATGTACATCTTAATGATGTGTTTTGATGTTTTCTTGCCCATATCGTTTAAACCAAGTACGTTGAACGAATGCCAAGTATGAAATTATTCACAAACAAGAGTTTAGAGTTTGATGTGCAGTCCATGGCAAACATTAAGAGGGTGTATTGGTAATGCTCATTAAAGAGAATGAGAAAAATATCCTGGAAACGTACTTAATGCTCCAGGATGGGTCTACCACAAAATGTTTCAAGGAAAATTACGATTAAATATTCAACTTTACAAAAGAAGCTTTGTGGAGTGTTGTGATGTTACTCGGCTAAAAGATAAACTTTGGTAAAGCTTCTTGATGAAGGAACCTTCATTGAACTTTGTGGTGAAGTTTGTTTATCAAATGGCTTCTTCAAGAAGCTATCCTTCTCCACTGTTCATGTAAATTGTAGATTTCTATCCGTGAGAAGCTTGAAGCAGATCTCTGTAGACAAGTGATGTAATTGCTTTAGACCTCGTCCACGTCGGAGATGATGCAGTAGTTGTGAGTATCCATCCTTGGATACATGTAATCTAGGTTCGATGGCTTGTGTGCCTCAGTAGCACTATGCAATACGTAGCTCCCCCTGTCATCAAAAGAGGGCACAATCATGCGCTAACCCCATTCTTGTGCATATATTCCTATCCCCTTTCACCCCTTTATGCGTAGTCCGCAAGATTAACTCTTGACGTCTTGTGAGAAAGTTCCCCTCCAAGTTGCATCCGACAACTTTACAAAACAATTCATAAAACATTATGGAGACCTATTGAAGAATCGATTTTGCTATGTTAAACAAGTAAAGCAACATAGTTATTGCATAATCTAACTGATTTGTGTGGTTAGGAGTGCTTATGCCATGGGTACAATATGCTCGTTGTTGTCGAAAAACCACGCCAATAGCAATGTGTGTTTTCTGGCCGTTTTTCTGAAAAGTATTCTCCATTCTGACGATGCAACGAGAGCGTTGGAAACTGATGATGTCTGTGTTAGGGGACATAAACGTCTGATAGAAACCGTTATTGTTTCTTGTATTTGTGACAATGTGTGCATTGCGGTCCAGTCTCATGAGTTGTAGGCAACTCAAAATCACGTAGTGTTAGGATTTTGTACGACAAAAAAAATAGTGGAAGAGCTGGAACAACTTCAATGCAAACCTCTTCCATATACGAAAAAAAAAGACAACGACATGGTTTGAGACACGAGCAACTCCTTTTGTGCTACTATCTTGGCACGATACTATGTGCCACCGTCAACGTCCTTCATGGTTGCCTTCGCAACCACCACCTCTAAACTGGTTACATTCGTAGAGGGTTTTTTTTTAAAGGTGGCAGGGATGTGCAAGGACACCCACTTCATAGTATTTGCCTAATCTCCATGGTTGCTTACAGCTCCAAGCACACACAAATGGTCGTCCCTCCTCTTAGACACCTTCATCAACCCACTTTGGGTACACAAGTGGGAGGAAAAAATCCATGGGTAGTCATTGTCTTCGAACTGGGAACATCAAGTTGTTAACCGCGATTACTCACTCCGTAACCAATGCACAATCTTGCGGTTCTTGATGAGTTAGTCATCCACGATTTGACGATACTTAGCCATGTCCTTGAACTCCATCCCATCCAGGAAGGTGCAATCTTTATGTGTTGGTTCTGGAGCTTTTTTACGAGGCTCATCATCGGGTGACATTGTCACCCGACGAAGACAGGTATCATATCAAGTGCATAGTAACATAATAACCATGAAAAACAAGATGGAAAGAAATGATAGAGACGAGTAAATGTAGTGTCGTTTACCTTATTCTGGGTTTTCCCTTGATCGACTTCGTGAGAATTTAGAAGCAGGAAATTTCTCTTGCGACGATAAGTGACGAAAAATTAAGTGTTCAATATTGCATCAAAGATTAGGCGGTGAGTAGAGGGGGAGGGGAAGATACACCTGACTCATCTGGATTAGGGTGTGCTAACAATGGTGGATGAGAAGCAAGATTATGGTTTTTAGAAAGTTTAGGTCATCGTGTACAAGGTACGGACGACCGCAATTGTGTTGCCATATTGTCTGAAAATGGGTGCACAATAAAAAACCTAATAAATTAAAATAAGGATAAGCACTTAGGCACTCACCTACTTGTAGGACGTCCTCGGCTATACTCCTCTACGCCGTGACGAGGTTGTGCACCGTGCCGTAGCATATAGGGCGAGACATTAATGGCCAGTGCTATGTGTACCTCGTTGCATCAAACAGAAGGGAGGAGGGGGACAAGCATGCCAACTTCTATGCTGTGTACATTGCACTTGAAAGAAGGAATGCATAGATATCATTTTCATACACCATTGTTCCTATCGAATGTTTTGCATACGGTAAAGAGGACACATGTACAATTGCTGAAGGCGCCACAATGTTTTCTATCTTGTGCATATGTCTTGGGAGAAGCCGAGTTGATGCATGTCCGAAATAAAAAGGAATAATGTAGTATATGACATAACCCCTTGGGAGAATTATCTAAAACACGTACTTTTTAAATTATGCAAACTTCCTTAGATAATACATCATTAGATAATACGTTGGCAATGTACGGCTTCACTTCGACGACCTTCCGTGAGATTACATTTATTAAGATGACTTCTGAATATTCACAAATGTCGACAATCTTTCTAATGTGTATGGATTTATGAAAAATAGGTGGAGCCTACGGTTTAATTAGATTTACGCCAAGAATCTTATTAGAGTAGTTTACGAATTGATGTTATATTGAACAAACATAAAATATCATGGAAAGGTGTTTTATGACTATCGTAAGCTCATGCCTTGAGGTTTCTTGTTTAATCAAGTAACAAGCATGACCTATTTTTTATTTTCCAACTCATGTCAATGCGAGCACAAACATTTTAAAAAAGATACTACATGCCCAAACATCGTTGTCTTTTTAAGGTTTGGGTATTTTGTTAGCAGGCGTGATAATCATGGGTTTGTCGTCTTTATATTTTAGCAAGCCGGGCATGATGTGTCGAAATTGCAATCCATGGGTATGCCAGCTTGCTAGTGCGTATGATACGGGTATTCGAGCGATGCAACCCTTTCACAAAGCCGTTAAATATTAGAGACCACTTGGTAGTTTGATGATATCAAGTTATTGAATCTAGATCATTTATGGCCAGATTACCATGATAAAACTTCAATTTTTACAACTTATTGAGGGAATTCTCAATATTATACATTTTATGGTATTTTTGGAAATGAAATGATCTCTGTTGTTTCTAGTATGGTCGAACAAAAACATGAATTTTTGGGTCATTTATTTTTTACTAATTGGCCAGATATGTAACATGCCATTCTCGCTATTGACGTCAAAAGTGTTATACATGATTTTTAGCCAACATGAGGGACTAGTAGTGCCTTTCTTAGAAAAATTTGACATTAAGTTTTAGGAATGTCATGTAGTTGAATGGTCATTCAAATCACTGGTACACACCATCTCAATGATTGCAAAAAAATCCATGAATGTTTTAGAACCTTATGGATTTCTTTAGGGGTTATCGTGCAAATACAAGCAAGATGAGTATTGCTTGGTAACATTCATACCATTTTTGAAAGATTTTGATGTACAAAGCATCTCCACAATGAAATCTTCATGAAAAAATTACGATTTGTTTTTTATAAAGGTTTAATGACCTCTTATACCTTGCATTGACATGGCCAGAGATGCTATTTCTAAAAAATGAATAGAAGAACAAACATGAAATCGGAATTTTTGAATGAAATTAATAAATGAATATATAGAAAAGTTATTTAATTATGATTTATGAAGAACACATTTATCCAACCATGTTCGTTTTTAAGGACATGTCTTGAAAACAACCACGTACATACTTAAAAGTGGTTTATGACATGCTACCCTTCTTATCCTAAACTATAGCATCATCTTCCTAATGCGGAAGAATCTAACATTATTCAGTTTTGTAGCTTTAATATTATCTTCTCCATGAGTGATACGGAAGGTGGCAAACATGAGCCGTTAGTAGATTCTAATTGAACATAACATAGAATGAAGGAGATTTTAAGAAATATATCAAAAATCATATTCTTGCCTGATTTGCATGTATTTTTAGGATGTGTTAATCAGGAAATCATATTAGAATGTCATAGATCATAGTATCATATGTTATATTGTATTATTGAATATTAGAGATGTTTAGAATCTTTGGATGAGGTTTGTCTAAAGAAAAGTGTGATGGCATGGGTGTCATGAAAATGTGCTTATCTAAGTAATTGATTAAGATATATTACTTTGTTGGAATAAGGGCATGCGGGAGTTTAAGCAGATGACATGGAAGCGAGGCTTTTAGAACATGAATAATATTTAATGAAAATATAGGTTTTCAGGCAAATAATAGATTTGAGCGCTTTTTATTGATGAAATAATGATTTTAGTACATAAATGAAAATTAATCTTTATCTATGAATCATGGAATAATATCGTTAGGTTTTAAATCTAGCATTGATTAATGTGATAATTTTATCTGTAGTTTTTCCATGTTTATTGTTCTTCATACATAGATGTATTCATATTGCATCACTAATTATTAATAAGAATGATGAAAATAGTTAAATTGTATATTACTAGGTTTCATGTACTTAAATACTTAAATTAGAATGTACGAGAAGTTTTTGAGTACATGGAGGTTGTTGACAAAAATGAAATTCTAAGAATATTCTCGTGTTATCAGGGTAAAATGATTTTTTAAATACACATACTTGTGACAAATATGGATTTGAATCCTGTTTAAGAAGAGTCGAGTCCTTGTTTTGGTGGATGTGGGTACAAGAGGAAAACGAGAACAACTCTATTTGTTGATCTAACTGGTCATGACGGATTTAGCCGATTGATACGTGGCTGGCGTCTTGGTTCCTTTGGGTTTTTAGTTCGAAAGTTGACATTATGGAAAGATTCTTTCCCCACCCTCTGCTCTCCAGCGTCGATTGCCTGCTGGAACGGAGGTTGGAAATGAGGCCCTCATCTGGGGACGTGTTCATTTCTGCTGCAACCGTTCAGGAGTTCCCTTGCTACTGGTGACTGGCAATGACCGTCCTCTTCCCACGTTCCTCTTGCGCTCCTCTGCGGCAATTCGTCGCTCTCGCGCCAAACTTTCCCCCTTCTCTCTCTTGTCCATTCCCTCTGCCGTCCATCCGATTTATCTCGTTTTCCCCTTTTAATCCTTCTTTCAATTCATGTCATCCCATCGTTCGTCTGCCTGTCCCCTGCTCACTCTCTCGTACCCTCTCTACCCCCTCCATCTGCTTTGTGTATCCCCGATAGGCTTGGGGCAATGGGACACGTTCCCATAGTCGAGGGGGGGTACGCCCGTCTTGCGTTACACCGATATGCCACCGTCACCGCCGCGGCGCGCTTTTGTCGCACCGTGTTTCCGCCACCCCTGGCCATCCCAATTTACTTCGCCAGTGCCACCGTTGTCCTACCGCATTCCGGCTCTCATTGCTATCCGTAAAGCGTTGAAGGCATCCCCCCCCTTGCCCCCTTGCCCCCTTGCCCCCTCGCCCCTCTCCTTGTTCCTAGCCCGCAGAGCTCAGGAGCACCCTTCTTTCTCTGCACGATCTTCGTGAACCCGCAGTGCTGACGGCCGGCCTCCCCTCCCCTTCCCACCCCACTTCCCCCTCGGCTGCATCGCTTGGCGCCCTGGCGAGGCGCGCAGGCGGGATGTCGTCGTGGCTTCGTCGCTCCGCTCCGGAGCAACAGCAGCAGCGGCGGCTGCTGCTGCTGCCGCTGCTTCTGTCTCTTGCCGCCGCCACTGTACGCGCACAGCTTATCGACTCCACGCAAGGTAAGGGGAGGGAGAGGGACGAAGTGGGTGAGAGGCAGTGGTGGTGAGAGGTGAGAGGACTTGGCGTACGACTGGTACGAGGTGTGTGCTTAGCTTGTGCATGGTGGCAGGGTCGGGTGGATTTTTCGTTCTAGTGCTGGTGCTCGCGCTACCGCCGTTGGCGGTAGTGCTGCTGCTCCCCCTCGCGCCGATGATATCAGACGCTAATCAAGGAACGGCGCGGCGCGGGGCCACGTGGCGAGCGGCGCGGGACCACGTGGCGCGTGGCGCGTTGCCTGGTCGGCGGCGTAGTCGGCTGGCTCTGATCTCAGCAATCTGATGTGGTGTATCCGCTCAGCACACGTGCATATGTCCTCTTGCACTCGTTTTGTGCATCCGCGCTTCACTTTTCAGCGCTAGCGGTCGTCAATGACGACTCGTCATTGATGCTCATGCCGGTGGTCCTGGTGCAGGTGCTGCTGGCAGTGCCGTTGCTGGTGCCTGTGCTGTTGCCGTTGCTGGTGCTAGTGCTGGTGCTAGTGCTGGTGCTGGTGCTGGTGCTAGTTCTGGTTCTTGTGGTGGTGGTGGTGGTGGTGCTGAAGTGCGCGTGTGGCATATGTATGGGCGTGGCTCGAAGGGGGTGATCATGTTGATGTGTAACATATGCGTGCGTGCGTGCGTGCGTGCGTGCGTGCGTGC